>WNWK01012785.1:17805-58054 GCA_009830355.1 Cherax destructor | reverse complement strand
AGTTCTATGGAAAAATCTTCACATGGCACTCTACCATAACCACAAACAAAATGTGTTACTCAACTTTAATCCCCACTCTGGAGAAAACAACCTGTAAACTAATACATGAACCTTCCACTGACACCACCAAGGTAATTTTTACAAGGTAAATTTTACAAGGTAAATTTTACAAGGTAAATTTTATCCTACCAAAACATGTGACTCATAACCCTATCTCATACCAGTACATCTCAAAGAATGTTTTGAGTTATTTTAACAGTCAAATAACTCTCCCGGTTAAGGCCCCCATGTTATGTTATTTTCCCTTATTTATCATCAAGGTTCAACATGTACTAGCATAGGGTATTTACTTAAAAGGTCTTAGGGTAAAAGGAGGACATTATTAGGCTAAAGATACTTACTCAGGTTAGCTGCTGCATCTGAAAACTTATTGGTCCTTTTTCATTCCTCTCAAAGGTTATTTAAACCAACATTATAAAAATAGAGCTATATTAAGAAGTATATACATATAATGTACAGGTCTCCACTCCTAAACATATAAACAGCCTTACCCAAAGCACATGGCTCAGCTGCCACCTTCAACTCTCTTTTTCTCAACATTTCTTAACCCTCCAGTGTCTTGATACACTGAAGATCACAGAATGTCATGGTAACATCGATCTACAACCCTCCCTATTACCTTTGGGCTCTCATTCAGCCCTGAAGCCAAGTTAAGATAAGCACCAACAACAACAGCTCACTCTAGCAGCCATTGTTCTCAGGAAGGGCATTGTGGGAAAACAAAACCTCTCCTAAGCTCCTCCCTCAAAACATACACATCACTTTGCAAATCCTCTCAACATATCTTATGTTATTACAATGAGACATGCAATTTACAATTAATTAGTTAATAAAATGTGTCATTATTTATAAAACCTATTATATTGAGAAAATCAGTCAAATGAGCCCCCAAGCTTCTAAGGCTGGCCAAGCCTTGTAAACTCTCCTGAGCAGTACTGCTGATTAATTCAATAGAATTAGGCATTCATGTTATTTAATTACAACAATACATGCTGGGTTCCAATAGCCCCCATAACAAGTCCATAATACCCCATAACAATGTGCATCTCAGAGGACGTGAAGATACGCCGCCGGGACTACAAGAGTCCAAGCCCAAGGACGACTGCTGATGAAGATGCGATGCCAGAAGACAATCCCACAACAAGAGAAGAAGAAGTCGCCCCCACCGGGGGCCCCAAGAAAGAAGAAAGAAGAAGACGTCGCTCCCCACCCGGGGGCCCCAAGAAAGAAGAATGAAGAAAGAAGAAGATGATCGACACCCTCTACCCAGGGGGCCAAGGCCGGGTCAACATTTGGAGAAGACCCGGGCCGGACATACCGGCGTACCTACAACAACAACAACAGAGGACGTGCTCTGCTTGTATTCTCATTAGTCTCACATCATCGGCGAACAGGGACACCTCTGATTCTGTTCCTTCCATCATATAATTCACAAATACAGGAAACAGCAGTGGACCTAGGACTGACCCTTGTGGAATCCTACTCAACACGTGGGACCAGTATGACACCTCGTCACATACCAACACTCGTTTCCTTCCTGTCAGGTATTCCCTGATCTATTGCAGTGCTTTCCCTACTATTCCTGCCTGCTCCTCTAGTTTTTGAACTAGTCTCTTTTGTGGCACAGTGTCAAAAGCCTTCTTATTGTCCAAAAAGATGCAATCTACCCATCTCTCTCTCTCTCCTATCTTTCTTCTGTTATCTTGTCGCAGAACTCGAGTAGATTTGTGACTCGGCATTTCTCATCCCTGACGCCGTGCTGATTGTCATGTATAAGCCCAGTCCTTTCTATGTGCTACATCACTCTCCTGATAATCTTCTCCACGACTTTACATACTATACATCTCAGTGACACCTGTTTGTAGTTTAATGCTACCTGTCTGTCTCCTTTCTTAAAAACTGAAGCTACATTTGCTGTCTTCCACACCTCAGGAAGTTGCCTTGTTTCAATAGAATTATTGAAGATTGCTGCTAGTGGCACACAGTTCCTCAGCTCCCTTTCTCAGGACCCATGGAGAGATGTTATCTGTGCCCACCACCTTTGAGGTATCTAATTCACATAGCAGTTTCTTCACCTCCTCCTTGGTTATGTGCGGTGTGTTCAGCACTTGCTGGTACACCCTCCCACCTTGGTTTGCTGGAAGCATTTCTGTCTCCACTTTTGAATACTTCTCTAAATCACATACTTCCTGGTCACTCTTTGTGAGCTCGCCCCCCCTTCCCCCTTCCTTCCTTTACCTGATTACCTAGTTCTTAATCCTTTCACTGTTGGTCCTGTAATACTACAGCTTGCAAGCCAGCAGTGGCGGCTCATGTATAGGCACTGTGGAACTGCAGCATCCGCTATTTTCACTTGATGAGTTGATATTATCTATAACATTCAATATAATGAGTCTTTTTTTTCTTTAATTCTTATACTACAAGTATAAAGAAAGAATTAAAGAAAAAAAAGACTCATTATATTGAATGTTATTGATAATATTGAGTGAAAATTGGGGGTGCTGCAGTTCCACAGTGTTTATACACGAGCCGCCACTGCAAGCCAGTGTCGGTCCTGTAATATTATGCCAAAATTCTAGTGGCTTCAAATCTTGCAGAAGAAAGCTGGTAGGAATACATATGAGAGAATGGGTCTGAGTGGTCAGTGTGCACAGTATAAAAAAAATCCTGCAGCACGCAGTGCATGAGAAAAAACTCAGACCGTGTTTTTGGTTTAAAACACCAACTTTGTGGTGTATTTTGTATTGTATTTATGGTTGTATTCTTGGTTTCTTGATCTCATTTGATAGAATGGAAGATATATTACAGAAATACAGATGATTTCGAATGGTTTACGGACTAAAAGTACTTTGAAATTGAGCTCAAAGCGGAAATGTTCAATTTTTGCCAATGTTCAAGAGTAAATAAATCACGTCACGTCCAATACACGTCTACTGGTGGGTCTAATATGCTTTTATAAATGCGCTGATATTATTTATACCATTTTTACAATAATGCAGTAGTCAGCATAACAGTAAATCTATTTTTTGTGTGAATAAAAATTCAAAATGAAAACCAGCATAATACAGTGGTACCTCGACTTACGATATTTTTTCATTCCAGAATGCTGTTCAAGTGCCATTACCAAACGAATTTATCCCCATAAGGAATGATGTAAAATAGACTAGTCCTTTTAGACCCCCAAAATTACACTTACAAAAGCATTTAAAAAAATAAACTTACATAAAAGGGTGAGTTTGGGGACCATCGTAAGTCGAGGTACCACTGTACAGTGGTCCCCAGTATCGTAAAACTTCACTCCAAGCCTGCTCAAGCGCCATTACCGAACGAATTTACTCCTTTAAGGAAAAATGTCACGTAGGTTAGTCTATTTCCGACCCCCAAAAATACACTTCCACAAGCACTTACAATATTATACTTACATAATTGTACGATTTCCGGGGTGCTCATTAGGCGGGGGTCCACTGTAATATAATAAAAGTAATACAGTAGGGCCCCGCTTTTCGGCGTTTCGCCTTATGGCATTCCATTAATATGGCGAGTTCAAATTATTACGAAAACTTTCTATACGGCGAGCGGTCTTTCAAATACGGCACGTGCCACCTGGTTTGTTTACATTTTCTTTGGGCACATTAAATATCCTATTTTACATCAATATAGACATTTTCATTAAACCATCTATGATATTTTCTTCAAAATTATATAAGAAACACATTACATAGCATATAAACATGCTGTTTACAGTGGACCCCCGGTGTTCGTCCTGCTCAAAACAAGCCCTTTTATGTAAGTATATTTTTTTAAATGCTTTTATACGTGTAGTTTTGGGGGTCTAAAAGGACTAGTCTACTTTACATTATTTCTTAAGGGAATAAATTCGGTTGGTAATGGCACTTGAACAGCATTCTGTTACGAAAAATGGACGAACACCGGGGTCCACTGTATATGCTATGGAGATGTGGTTGACGGGCGGAGGGAAAACGTTACATAATACTAATAATAATCACTCTTGGGCACATTAAATGTCTTATTTTACGTTAATATAGACATTTTCATTAATCCATCTATGATATTTTCTTCAAAATTATATTAGAAACACGTTACTTAGGATATAAACATTTTATGTTTATTTGGGTACCTGGGTGTTGGTCGACTGGTGTGGGTCACATCCTGGGAAAAAACTGACCTAATTTGCCCAAAATGCTCTGCATAAAAAGCGGCTTTCTATATCGTAGTATGTCATTGATGTTAGCTAGGCCGCCTGTATTCCTTATACATGTACTTATAGAAATAAAGATATTGTATTAGTACAGTGGACCCCCGCCTAACAAGCAAAATTCATTCCAGAAGCCTGCTCAAGTGCCATTACCGAACGAATTTACTTCCTTAAGAAATAATGTCACGTAGGTTAGTCTATTTCAGACCCCCAAAAATATACTTCCACAAGCACTTACAATATTATACTTACATGATTGTACTATTTCCGGGGTGCTCGTTAGGCGGGGGTCCACTGTATATACTATGGAGGTGTGGTAGCCAGGCGGAGGGAAAACATTACGTAACTCCCCTTAATACATAATGCTTTTGTTTATAATTCTCTTCATGACTTATTCATTACTTCTCCCTTTGTTTATGATGGCATCTAAAGGTAGTTGATAGAAACGATTAAACTCAGTGAACATGATATGTCGATGGTAATAATATGGTTCTGGGCTGCATGTAGGTAGGTGTAGGTATGTAGCCCAGGCAGACTACATACTTACATTATTATTATAACTGATAATTATACTTATGTGTACCTGTACCTAAGTAAACTTACACACATTAATATAGACATTTTGACTAATCCATCTAAATACACCCCACAATAGAATAAATTAACATAAATATGAGATGTGGTAGCCAGGCGACTTGTAGGACTTGTGGTAGCCAGGTGACTTGTTGGACTTGTGGTAGCCAGGCGACTTGTAGGACTTGTGGTAGCCAGGCGACTTGTAGGACTTGTGGTAGCCAGGCTACTTGTAGGACTTGTGGTAGCCAGGCTACTTGTATTCCAACATCAGAGAAAATGTGTACACTATAATATTACAGTGGACCCCCGAGTTTCGTAAAAACTTCACTCCTGAAGTCTGCTCAAGTGCCATTACCGAACGAATTTACTCCCTTAAGGAAAAATTTCACGTAGGTTAGTCTATTTCAGACCCCCAAAAATACACTTCCACAAGAACTTACAAAATTATACTTACATAATTGCACGATTTCCGGGGTATTTGTTAACCGAGGGTCCACTGTACTGGGGTTAACTAGAAAATTACTCCTTTCGCATGCCTTCACTTAGGGTATCATTTCTTCTAAAAATGGTGTTACATGAGAATGGGAGTGTTTCTCTTTATTTATTCTACTGTATGAATGAGGAGACTTGTACACAATGTAAAGTGATGAAAACCAGACGTGTTCGCCTGGTTTGTTTACATTACATGTGAGTGGGTGGGTGGGAGGGCTGCCCATACTTCCCAAACCTGACTTTCTACAAATAAAACTCACCTCTTACCCTACATTAACACTACAAATATTTTAAGGTAAGTAATGAGTGTACTGTATATGCATTTTATCAATTTAGGGCGCTTAATGTCATAGTAGGTGGGAGTGGCCAGGCAGGATACCATACCTCCCACATGACTTTCTACAAATAAATACTTTTCACCTCTCACTCTACATTAAGACCATTAAGACTACAAATATTTTAAGGTAAGTAATGAGTGTACTGTATATGTATTGTATCACTCTAAGGCGCTTTAAGCATCGTAGTATAGTATGTGTGGGTGGGGTGGCCAGGAGGGCTACCATACCTACCACACCTGACTTCTTACAGTAAATACTACTCACCTTTTGCCCTACATTAAGACTACAAATATTTTGAGGTAAATAATGAGTGTACTGTGTGTGTATTTTACTTTTTAATGCCTAGTTCTATTGCTAACTTAATATATGTTAGTTTAAACTTGTTATCTGGCATTTATATACATTTATAAATGGAAAAAAATGTAGTTCTGCTTTTCGGCGAAGTCTGCTTTCCAGCAGTAGCCTGGAACCTAACCTGCCATATAAGTGGGGACCTACTGTACTAATATATATTGATTTTTGCAGACGGTTCAAGATATCGTGCGACAGTTACCAAGCTCCAACCCAGTTGCCATGATTACTTCTGCTGTATCCATCATTATCCTCACACTCAGCAATGAAATTATCAAGGTTAGTAAGTTTATTTAGGCACAGGTACACATAAATACAATTATAATACATAGTGTAAATTACCCACAAGATAACCCAAAAAAGTCTTATTTCCATTGGGGTCCCTCTTTCATTACTGAAATGGTTCACCTATTACAAGACACACTGAAGGCAAATTTCTAGGTCTCCACCTTTACTGTAATCTTAAATTTCAGACCCACATCCAGCATGTAACTAAGAAAGTTTCCAAAACAGTAGGTATTCTTTTCAAGATACAATACTATGTACCCCAAAGGGCACTTCTTACTTTATATCACTCTCTAATATACCCTTACCTCACCTGTGGTATTTGTGCTTGGGGATCTACCACGGCCAACCACCATAAATCTTTAATAACCCAACAAAAAGTGGCGGTGCGGATCACAAACTCCAGCACCAGACAACACACCTCATGACTTTTCAAAAGCATGAACTTGCTTAACCCTTTGACTGTTTTGGTCGTATATATACGTGTTACGAGCCACTGTTTCGGACGTATTAAGACGCATAAATTTTAGCGGCCTCAGATCAAGCAGGAGAAAGCTGGTAGGCCCACATGTGAGAGAATGGGTCTGTGTGGTCAATGTGTGCAGTATAAAAAAAATCGGGGAGCCAGTGGTGCATTGTCGGAACGCCATTTCAGTAGTCCTTGTTCAGCATGCCTAGCGGTAAGAAATACCTGACTCGGGCGAATCTGGGACTCTTCTCTTCCCAAGTGATAGTTCTAACACAGATGGAAGTATCAGTGAAGATGAATTTCATGGTTTTGAGGAGTTTGTGACTGAAAGCAATGCCCAGGATACTAGAAGGAAGAAAGAAAAAAAGAATGAGAAGAAAATAAGTAAGTAGGTAAGTAGGTAAGTAGGTAGGTAGGTAAGTAAGTAGGTAGGTAAGTAGGTAGGTAAGTAGGTAGGTAGGTAAGTAGGTAGGTAAGTAAATAGGTAGGCAAGTAAATTGGTAAGTAAGTAGGTAGGCAAGTAGGTAAGTAGGTAGATAGGTAAGTAGGTAGGTAAGTAGGTAGGTAAGTAGGTAGGAAGGGATGTGGGGAAGAGGAGCATGAGACCAAATGGATGTTGACAGGCAGAGGGTGGTGAGTGGTGGTATAATATATCATTTTGACAGCAGCCGCACCCTGACTCAGCATATTTATAAGTCCACACACTCACAACAACCAGCTTCCAGAAGCCTAATATCAGTTCTGTGAAGTGTCCAGTGACTATATATGCGTATACAGTGGACCCCCGAGTTTCGTAAGGTTCTTACTTCGTAAACATCGTGTTTCGTAAGCTTTTTACGACTTCGAGAATCGTAAAACCGCTCGTGTTTCGTAACGTATTAGACCTGTCCGCCTGCTCCGCGCCTGCGCGGGACGCAGGACGCCGCCAGTGAAGCGTTGTTTACCATTGAGAGAACATTACCTAGCGCGCTCTTTCAAACATTCACACTACATTTGGTGTTTTTTTTGGTTGTTTTAGTGATTGTCACTGTGAAATAAGTCACCATGGGTCCAAAGAAGCTTCCTAGTGGCACCCCTGTGGTAGCATTCATGGAGGGAGTGTAGCATTCATGTAGGGAGTGTAGCATTCATGCAGGGAGTGTAGCAGGCATGCAGGGAGTGTAGCAGGCATGCAGGGAGTGTAGCATTCATGCAGGGAGTTTAGCATTCATGCAGGGAGTTTAGCATTCATGCAGGGAGTGTAGCAGCCATGCAGGGAGTTTAGCAGGTATGCAGGGAGTGTAGCATTCATGCAGGGAGTTTAGCATTCATGCAGGGAGTGTAGCATTCATGCAGGGAGTGTAGCAGGCATGCAGGGAGTGTAGCAGGCATGCAGGGAGTGTAGCATTCATGCAGGGAGTGTAGCAGGCATGCAGGGAGTGTAGCAGGCATGCAGGGAGTGTAGCATTCATGCAGGGAGTGTAGCAGGCATGCAGGGAGTGTAGCAGGCATGCAGGGAGTGTAGCATTCATGCAGGGAGTGTAGCATTCATGCAGGGAGTTTAGCATTCATGCAGGGAGTTTAGCATTCATGCAGGGAGTGTAGCAGCCATGCAGGGAGTTTAGCAGGTATGCAGGGAGTGTAGCATTCATGCAGGGAGTGTAGCAGCCATGCAGGGAGTTTAGCAGGCATGCAGGGAGTTTAGCATTGATGCAGAGAGTTTAGCATTGATGCAGGGAGTTTAGCAGGCATGCAGGGAGTGTAGCTTTCATTCAGGGAGTGTAGCAGGCATGCAGGGAGTGGGGATTTCCCTTCGTAGAGGCTGAAGAATTCCTCCCCTAACAAGTGTTTAATTGTGATGAAACAGGCCTGTTTTGGAAGAAAATGCCCAAGAGGACCTTCATTACTCATTACTCTATCTTCCAGATGCCTGCAACTCTTCAATAAAGGTAAAGTAAATGTATATATATATATTGTTTTTATTATTTTATATGTGAATATTTTTTTGTGGAACGGATTAATTGTATTTACATTATTTCTTATGGGAAATAATGGTTCGAATTTTGAAAACTTCGTGTTAAGTACTAGCTCCTGGAACGGATTAATTACGATACTCGGGGGTCCACTGTATATAGAAACCAGATGGAAGAAAGGAAGGAAGGACAAGATGAAAGGAAGGAAGGAAGGTAGGTAGGTAGGAATGTAGGAAGGAAGGCATGTAGGAAGGAAGGTAGGTAGGAAGGAAGGTAGGAAGGAAGGTAGGTAGGAAGGAAGGTAGGAAGGAAGGAAGGTAGGAAGGAAGGTAGGCAGGAAGGAAGGCAGAAAGGAAGGCAGGAAGGAAGGTAGGAGGAAGGTAGGAAGGAAGGTATGAAGGAAGGTAAGAAGGAAGGAATAAAGGAAGGAAGGAATGATGACCCAGAAACAACAACCAGCTTCAGAAGCTAATAGCAATTCTATGAAGTGTCCAGTGATTATATATGCATATATATAGAAACCAGAAGGAAGGAAGAAAGGAAGGACGAGATGAAAGGAAGGAAGGAATGTAGGAAGGAAGGTAATTAGGAATGTAGGAAGAAAGAACGGAATGATGACCCAGACACAACAACCAGCTTCCAGAAGCTTATAGCAGTTCTAGGCACATGTCCAGTGACTATGTGTATATATAGAAACCAGAAGGAAGAAAGGAAGGACTGGATGAAATTTAGTAAGGAAGGAAGGTAGGTAGGAAGGAAGTTAGGAAGGTAGGTAGGAAGGAAGTTAGGAAGGTAGGTAGGTAGGAAGGAAGGAAGGAAGGAAGGAAGGAAGGAAGGAAGGAAGGTAGGTAGGTAGGAAGGAAGGTAAGAAGGAATGTAGGAAGGAAGAAAGGAATGACGACCCAGACGACCATGAACCTAGGATAACTACCTAACACAACTGCCTGCTGCTACTTTGAAGAAAACTGCTCACAAGAGGTGTTTTGTCTGTGCATATACAAAAAAAAGCCCACAAAAATGCAGACACTCGTTTTATGTGTGAGGAATGTAAAACACCACTGTGCATAGAACCATGTTTCAAAGAGTTCCACAAGCTGCAGAACTTCTATGAACATGTCCAGTGACTGTACATTTATATATATATTATAGAACAATAGTAATAAAGAATTTTTTGCATTGTTGGTTTGTGTAAACAAGTTTTGTAAACAATATAATGATAATAATGTTTGTGTGGTTATTGTGTTGCAAACAACGAGTGTATATATGTACATTGCACCTTACTTTGGTCTCACAGGCCACATAAGTTACGTAAAAAATAAAGTAGTGAAAAAAACAAGAAATCTACGAATGGAAGTAAACAAAAGTTTACTGAGTGAGCGGCATTCGCCGCTGTTGCCATATGTGGCTCATTTTCTGCCAACTTTACGCCTCCATATCTCGGTAAGTACTGATCGCAAAACAACTTTTTTAGGATAAAAACAATCAGAAAAATAATCTTAACATTTTGATAAGAAAAAATAATTTTTTTTGTTTCGAATATTTTGCAACAACAGGAGAGCACTCAGGATTAGGGGTTGCGACAGTCAAAGGGTTAATATACAAAATATACACACTTATTACTGTGCCTACTATATATACAGAACATTAAACTCCAATATCAACCCTCCACTCAAACTTCTCCTAGAATAAGTCTCCTAGGTTAAGTCTGCCCGAAATGCCTCGGCATGATAGTACCAATCAAATTATGAAATGTAAACACACACTGTAACCTTAGCAAAGAAATTTTATTTTATTTTATTTTTTATTTATAAACAGTAATGCATCGAGGATTAACCTTTCGTTGAACCTTAGTGGTAATTTAACATTAGCAGTACCACACAGTCTGTACTTCTGTTTAACTGATCAAAATTTTATTTTAATACAGCATTGTTTTAACTTTCAGCCTCGGTTCTCCAAGATCTCGAGGATTCCCATTCCCTTTGAACTTCTCGCTGTGATTGTTGGAACACTGGTGTCTTACTTCACCGACCTTCACCACAACTATAACATCAGGGTGGTGGGGCACATTCCCACAGGGTGAGTCAGGGTAGTGTGGGAACAATCCCACAGGGTGAGTCAGGGTGATGGGAGGAGAGTCCCACAGGGTGAGTAACGGTGCTGGGGGACATTCCCACAGGGTGAGTCAGAGTGGTGGGAAGACAGTCCCACAGGGTGAGTCAGGGTGGTGGGGGACATTCCCACAGGGTGAGTCAGGGTGGTGGAGTTTACCTGGAGAGAGTTTCGGGGGTCAACACCCCTGTGGCCCAGTCTGTGACCAGGCCTCATGGTGGATCAGGGCCTGATCAACCAGGCTGTTACTGCTGGCCACACGCAGTCCAACGTACGAACCACAGCCTGGCTGGTCAGATACCGACTTTAGGTGCCTGTCCAGTGCCTGCTTGAAGACAGCCAGGGGTCTATTGGTAATCCCCCTTATGTATGCTGGGAGGCAGTTGAACAGTCTTGGGCCCCTGACACTTATTGTGTTGTCTCTCAATGTGCTAGTGGCACCCCTGCTTTTCATTGGGGGGATGTTACATCGTCTGCCGTGTCTTTTGCTTTCGTAGGGAGTGACTCGTGTGCAAGTTTGGTACTAATCCCTCTAGAATTTTCCAAGTGTATATAATAATGTATCTCTCTCGCCTGCGTTCTAGGGAGTACAGGTTTAGGAACTTCAAGCATTCCCAGTAATTGAGGTGGTTTATCGCAGTTATGCGTGCCGTGAAGGTTCTCTGCACATTTTCTAGGACAGCAATTTCACCTGCCTTGAAAGGTGCAGTTAGTGTGGAGCAATATTCCAGCCTAGATAGAACAAGTGACCTGAAAAGTGTCAACATGGGCTTGGCATCCCTGGTTTTGAAGGTTCTCATTATCCATCCTGTCATTTTTCTAGCAGATGCGATTGCTACAGTGTTATGGTCCTTGAAGGTGAGATCCTCTGACATGATCACTCGCAGGTCTTTGACATTAGTTTTTCACTCTGTTGTGTGGTTGGAATTTGTTTTATATTCCAATGAGATTTTAATTTCTTCACGTTTTCCATATCGGAGTACAGTAGACCCCCGAGTTTCAACATAATTCGTTCCAGAAGGCTGTTCAAGTGCCATTACCGAACGAATTTGCTCCCTTAAGGAATATTGTAAAGTAGGTTAGTCCATTTCAGACCCCCAAAAATACACTTACAAAATCACTTACAATAATACACTTACATAATTGTTTGAATTTTGAGGTGATCGAAACTCAGGGGTCCACTGTAATTGAAATTTCTCGTCATTGAACTTCATATTGTTTTCCGCAGCCCATTTAAAGATTTGGTTGATGTCTGCTTGGAGTATTGCAGTCTTCAATGGTGGACACTAGATGGTGGTGGGGGACAGTCCCACAGTGTGAGTCAGGGTGGTGGGGGACAGTCCCACAGTGTGAGTCAGGGTGGTGGGGGACAATCCCACAGGGTGAGTCAGGGTGGTGGGGGACAGTCCCACAGGGTGAGTCAGGGTAGTGGGGGACAGTCCCACAAGGTGAGTCAGGGTGGTGGGGGACAGTCCCACAGGGTGAGTCAGGGTGGTGGGGGACAGTCCCACAGGATGAGTCAGGGTGGTGGGGGACAGTCCCACAAGGTGAGTCAGAGTGATGGAGAACATTCCCTCAGGGTGAGTCAAGGTGGTGGGGGACATTCCCTGAGGGTGAGTCAGAGTGGTGGGGGACATTCTCTCAGGGTGTCAAGGTGGTGGGGGACATTCCCTGAGGGTGAGTCAAGGTGGTGGGGGACATTCCCTGAGGGTGAGTCAGAGTGGTGGGGGACATTCTCTCAGGGTGAGTCAAGGTGGTGGGGGACAGTCCCACAGGGTGAGTCAAGGTGGTGAGGGACAATCCCACAGTGTGAGTCAGGGTGGTGGGGGACAGTCCCACAGGGTGGTGAGGGACAGTCCCACAGGGTGGTGGGGGACAGTCCCACAGGGTTGTGGGGGACAGTCCCACAGGGTGGTGGGGGACAGTCCCACAGGGTGGTGGGGGACAGTCCCACAGGGTGGGGGACAGTCCTACAGGGTGAGTCTGCAGAAGGTAATTCCTTCACTGTGATCTAAACCCTTTGATGGGTCCGTCCCATAGTTCTATGGCTTCGAAGCCAGGGTCCAAGCTGTAGTTCTATGACATGAGCTCAGCTCACTCAGATAAGCTGTGAATGGTAAATTTGGGCCTAAATATGATAGAGTACATCTTTGTGGTAAGCGTGCACCACATAAAACAAATCCTGCAGCACACATTGCATGAAAAGAAAAAACTGTGACTGTATTTTTGGATTATAACAGCGACTTTGCGTTTTTTTTTTGTATGTTTTTTTACAGTTGTATTCAGATTCTTGGTCTCATTTGATAGAATGAGAGATATATTAAAAAAATTGTGATGATTTTTAATGGTTTTTAGTACTGAAAATGGCTTGAAACTGAGCTCAAAGTAGCGGAAATGTTTGACATTTGCCGATGTTCAAGCGTAAAGAAATGACGTTATGCATCCAATACACATCAGCTGGTGGGTCTAATGTGCATTCACGAATGTGCTGATATTATTTATACAATTATTACATTGCATGACAGCAAATCTTCTATTTTTTGGTGTGAATAAAAATTCATTATGTGAATAAAAAAATCAAAATTGAATTCATTTGTAAAGCCTGGAAACATAACTAATAAACAGAGGAAATTTCAGTTTAGTGCCAGGAATGCCTGCATTGTTTATTCTGGACCCTATTTTGAAATTGGAATATTTTGAACTTTGTGTTAAATTGGCCAAATTACCAATTTCCAATCACTTTATTGGGTACTTGAAACAGTTGACTGGGCGATTTCTTGTGCTCAATTGATAAAATAGAAGTAATACTAGCAAAATAGCTAAGAATTTGGTTGACTGGATTAATGTAATTGGCCTAAAATGGGAGTCAAATTTGGCAAAATCGCTGATGTATAAATATCGCTGATGCAGCATAATTCACAAGAGCGTAATTTTGTCAATTTTCCAACAAATTTTGTACTTTTTGTTTTATTACCTTCAGAAAAAGATTCTCTACCACTTCATAAGAAAAAATGATAAAATTTTATTTTTTAAATTCTTTGACCCTGTAGACAAGGTATAGATCTATGGCTTGGACCCTCAAAGGGTTAAACCAGTAACATGCAACATACCTATCACTCTCCCTTGATGCTATAGTAAAAGACCTCCAGGCAGTACAAGATCTAACAGTGTTAGTCATCCCCAGGTGTTCAGACACCTGCGACTAAGTCTTATTCTGCTTACATCCTTAATATCAACTTGGTGGGCAGTGTCAGGCTTATTATGCTTTATGGACAGATGTTATTTTATTCCTTGATAAAGTACAGTAGACCCCCGGATTGCGTCATTAATTAGTTCCAGAATGCTGTTCAAGTGCCGTTACCGAACGAATTTGTTGCCATAAGGAATACAGTCTCTCCTCACTTAACGACGTACTCGTTTACCGATGACTTGGAGCTACCACGGGCTCTCCCACGAGTTAAAAAAAAAAAAATGTATGCCATATGAGAACTTGGGTCACGCATCTCAATCTCCTTCTTACAGTACACTAGCTTTTAAAGTCTCCAATACTACATATTTGTACAAATTTTAACTTGATTGTGTACCCCATAGTACAAGATAGAAGTGCAGCAGCACTTGTATAAGTTTCATAGCTGACATTTAAAGCACTCCAGAGCGATTGTTATTATTACAATAAATAAATCTTTATCTTTATTAATTATTATTATCATCATCAACATACCTTGTTCACTGAGTTTAATCACTTCTTAATTAAGCTGCTACGAGAGATACAGAATATAAACACACAGACGAACACACCAGCTGATCCCTTTACTGTGAACTTCTTTTGTACTTCTTCCATTTTCCTCTCGTTGTTTTTCCTCTTCCAAGTGCTGCTGCACTTATAACTATCTTGTACTATGGGGTGCACAATAGACATGCAGCAACACTTGGAAGAAGAAAACAAGAGAAAAATGGATCAGAACAAACCAGCTGATCAGGGATCAGCTGGTGGGATCAGCTGATCGCACCAGCATGAACGCACCAGCTGATTAGGGATCAGCTGGTGCGTTCGTCTGTGTGTTTACATTCTGTCTTTCTCGTGGCAGCTTAAGAAAGAAATTATTATACTCAGTGAACAAGGTATATTAATGGTGATAATAATAATAATAATAAAATACATATAATTAATAATCACTCTGGGGCACTGTAAATGTCATATGTATTTCGTATAACAAGCATGTACAAAATACGTAAGACACAGGCAGCGCGGCATCTCGGCGTCAAGTATCTCAGTCGCCTTCTTACAGCCACTCAGTACACTAGCTTTTAAAGTCTCCAAGACTACATATTTGTACAAATTTTAACTTGATTGTGTACCCCATAGTACAAGATAGAAGTGTAGCAGCACTTGTATAAGTTTCGTAGCTGACATTTAAAGCACTCCAGAGCGATTGTTATTATTACAATAAATAAACCTTTATCTTTATTAATTATTATTATCATCATCAACATACCTTGTTCACTGAGTTTAATCATTTCTTAATTAAGCTGCTACGAGAGACACAGAATATAAACACACAGATGAACACACCAGCTGATCCCTTTACTGTGAACTTCTTTTGTACTTCTTCCATTTTCCTCTTGTTGTTTTTCCTCTTCCAAGTGCTGCTGCACTTATAACTATCTTGTACTATGGGGTGCACAATAAACATGCAGCAACACTTGGAAGAAGAAAAACAAGAGAAAAATGGATCAGAACAAACCAGCTGATCAGGGATCAGCTGGTGTGTTCGTTTATGTGTTTACATTCTGTCTTTCTCGTGGCAGCTTAAGAAAGAAATTATTATACTCAGTGAACAAGGTATATCGATGGTGATAATAATAATAATAATAATAATAAAATACATATATGGAGAGGTATTGGAGGATGAGCTGGTCTGGGGCTATACAAGAGAGAGGGAGAAAGTGCCAGCAGTCTCAGTAACTCCTGCTTCACCATGACATTCGGACGTGTAAGCTAACGGCACTATAAAATATTGTATAATTATACTATTACTATCAATACAGGTTATCAACTTATCATATTTATTCCAGAATAATATTAGGTATAACATAAATAATGTAGAAGCATGATAAAGACGCCCAATTTAATAAAAACTGACATTATATAGAGAGGTATTGAAGGATGGAGGGTGGAGAGGGATAAAAAAAAAGTGACTGCGACAATTATAGAAAAACGGTACCGCCTGAAGGGTAACTATAGAAGATCACTCGTACCCTATGCAAAGACTGAAAAAAGTGCGAGTTTCTCGATTTTTTTTTTTTTCAAGTAATCAGCTATGTAAGTGTTTCCTGGAATAACTTGGAAGTAAGTCATTGACCTATTTCATGTTGTATAAGTAAAGTAAAGTAAATTTTATTTCATTACGTTTTTACATAGATATTGGTAGTTAAAATTATAAACTGAAGTGCAAGGAGAGCCACTGACATGCCATGGCATTAGGGGCAGCTTAATCTAATGACTTATAGACTATGTATATAATATTAGGGAAATTGATTGAGTTTATTCTAGTTAATGTTATAATTACAATATGAAGATATTAAATTGTAACAAGTGTTTAGGAGGATGGTAATATAAAATTGAGAGTATCTTAAGGAAAAAACATTGAGCAGTTTTGAAAGTAATTTATAGTATGAGGATTTAGTTTTGGGTGAGTAGGAAAAAAACATTGAGCATTTTTGAAAGTATTTTATAGTATGAGGATTTAGTTTTGGGTGAGTAGAGGGTAACATAATATTAACATATTAGTAAAAATTGAAATTGTATTATGGGATAATAATATTAAGCATTTTTTAAAGTAGTTTACTGTATGAATATTTAGTTTAGGGTGAGGAGGTGGTTTTTGAGAAGAGTCTTAAATTTATTTTCAGGCATGAGAGTTAGCCTGTCTTTCATAGGCTTGTGTCCTGGCAGTGCCTTTTCCTCCTGAGTAATGAAGGTCCTGTTTGGCATTTTCTTCCAAAACAGGCCTGTTTCATCACAATTAAACACTTGTTGGGGTTCAAATTTTTCAGTGTCTACGAACCCCTTGAATTCCTGCACAAATTTTTCAGCTGCATGTTTGTCTGAGCTGGCTGCCTCACCATGCCTCACAACACTGTGTATGCCACTACGTTTCTTAAATCTCTCAAACCAGCCTTTGCTAGCTTTAAAATCACTCACATCACTTTTTCCAGGCATTGTTTTGACAAGATCTGCGTGCAACTGCCTTGCCTTTTCACAAATTATCGCCGTGGAAATACTATCACCTGCTATCTGTTTTTCATTGATCCACACCCCCAACAACTTCTCAACCTCATCCACTGTTTTTGATCTATTTTTCGTTAACGTATCAACACCTTTTGCAACATTAGCTTCCTTGATTTCTTTTCTCTTTGCCAGGATAGAGGTGATAGTAGATGTGTTTTTGTTGTACATCCTGGCAAGCTCACTCACACGTACGCCACTCTCATATTTTTCTACAATCTCCTTCTTCACTTCGATGGTGTTCCTCACTTTCTTTACCACAGGGGTGCCACTAGGAAGCTTCTTTGGACCCATGGTGACTTATTTCACAGTGACAATCACTAAACCAGCAATAAACAGAATAAATTTATTGTGAAATGTTTGAAAGAGCGTGCTGGGTAATGTTCTCTCAATGATAAACAATGCTAGACTGGCGAGGCACGCAAGCGCGGGCAGGCGGACAGGTCTGGTATGGACCGATAGTTGAGGAATGACCGATAGATGAGGGAAACATTGACCAAAAAAAGCGCTCAAAACTCGAAATCACCGATAGTCGGAATCACTGAAACTTGAGGGACCACTGTATATACAGTGGACCCTCGGTTTTTGTACACCTCCAAACTCGAACAATTATGTAAGTGTATTTTTGTAAGTGGTTTTGTAAGTGTATTTTTGGGGGTCTGAAACGACTAATCTAATTTACATTCGTCCTTATGGGAACAAATTCATTTGGTTATGGCACTCGAACAGCATTCTGGAAAGAATTATCAACGAAAACCGAGGGTCCACTTTATATACAAACCTCTCTATTTTCTTATTTATTTCCTCTCATCTCCATGGAGAGGTGGAACAGAATTCTTCTTCTGTAAACTATGCATGTCGTAGTTAAAAAGAGAAACTTTCGTTTTTCTTTTTGGGCCACCCTGCCTTGGTGGGAGATGGCCGGTTTGTTGAAAGAAGCAATTTACTGAGTATACTGGGTAAAGTGTATGGTAGGGTTATTATTGAAAGAATTAGAGGTAAGACAGAGAGCAGGATTGCAGATGAGCAAGGAAACTTTGGAATGGGTAGGGGATGTGTAGATCAAATGTTTACATTGAAACATATATGTGAACATTATTTAGATAAAGGTAGTTAAGTTATCATTGGATTTATGGATTTAGAAAAGGCATATGATAGGGTGGATAGGGGAGCAATGTGGCAGATGTTGCAAGTGTATGGAATAGGTACTAAGTTACTAAATGTTGTAAAGAGTTTTTATGAGGATACTGAGGCTCAGGTTAGGGTGTGTAGGAGAGAGGGAGATTACTTCCCGGTAAAAGTAGGTCTTAGACAGGGATGTGTAATGTCACCATGGTTGTTTAACATATTTATAGATGGACTTGTAAAAAAAGTAAATGCTAGGGAGTTGGGGAGAAGGGTGGGATTAAATTATGGGGAGTCAAATACAAAATGGGAGTTGACACAGTTAGTTTTTGCTGATGATACTGTGCTTTTGAGATTCTAAAGAGAAGTTGCAAAGGTCAGTGAACGAGTTTGGGAGGGTGTGTAAAGTTAGAAAGTTAAAAGTGAACATAGATAAGAGTAAAGTGATGAGGGTATCAAGTTAGTTAGGTAAAGAAAAATTGGATATCATATTGGAGGGAAGTATGGAAAAAGTGAATGTGTTCAGATATTTCGGAGTAGATTTGTCAGCAAATGGGTTTATGAAGGACGAGGTTAACTATAGAATTGATAAAGGAAAATAGGTGAGTGGTGTGTTGAGGTATCTGTGGAGACATAAAATGTTTTCCATGGAGGCAAAGAAGGGAATATATGAGAGTATAGTGGTACTAACACTCTTATATGGGTGTGAAGCATGGGTTGTGAATGCTGCAGTGAAGAGGGGGCTGGAGGTAGTAGAGATGTCATGTCTAAGGACAATGTATGGTGTAAATATTATGCAGAGAATTCGTAGTGTGGAAATTAGGAGGAGGTGTGGCATTACAAAAAGTGTTATTCAGAGGGCTGAAGAGGGGTTACTGAGGTGGTTTGGTCATTTAGAGAGGACAGAGCAAAATATAATGACTTGGAGGATGTATAAATCTGTAGTGGAGTGGAGGAGGGGTAGAGGTCATCCTAGGAAAGGATGGAGGGAGGAGGTAAAAGAGATTTTAAGTAAAAGGACACAAATGCAACTAATGTGACATTTTATTGTGGCAACGTTTCGCTCTCCAGGAGCTTTCTCAAGCCGTTACAAGCGTTACATGGACACAGTGGGCTATTATATACTCTCAAAGTGAGGTGAAATACTAGTGGTGGTCGAGGTAGTAGTGATAAGTAGTAGTAGTAGTAGTAGTAGTAATACAATAAGGTAGAACAATCAATATGCACATGAGTAAAAGGTGATAAAACAAATACTTGGGTAGTATAACATTAGGTTAGACAACTATTTTTGCTGGAGGTTGAAATATAGAAGGCCTGTAGGAGTGTTCCACATCTACGATGTGCTTGTGTTGAATTAGCAGGAGAGACTATGTGATGGTATGGTTAACTGTTTTCAGGAGGATTCTTGCTAAGACTTCAGAGATGGTGAAGCTGCCTTTGTTTTGTTTAATTGTGTTAGAAACAGAGATAAGTGCTGATTCAAGGCACTTGCGTCTACGGAAATTAGTTTCTTTGATTACTAGTCGGGCGTCTTTGAATTTCATGAACCGGCGATCCAGTTTACACTAGAAGAAGAGTCCAATGACAAGCTACCATTTCTAGACGTCCTCATCCACAAAGTAGATAACAACCTAAAATTTCAAGTTTACCGGAAACCTACAAATAAAAATGATCTCACACACTTCTATTCCAGTCAAGATACTAAGACCAAAAGAGGCATCATCATCGGATTCTTCCTAAGAGCTTACCGAATTTGTAGTCCTGAGTTTCTTGACGAGGAATGTACATACATTCACCAAACCTTCACTGATTTACATTTTCCTTCCTTTTTCATCAAAGATTGCAAGAAAAGAGCTCTTCAGATCATTAATTCTCCACGCTCAACACCACTCCAAACAAAGTTATAATTCTTCCCAACAGCCAGGTTGCATCCAACATTTCTAAAGTATTTGCACAAGCTAACACTAGAGTCGCCATTGCTTCCAGTACTTCTATTAAGGATCTAACCAGGACTAAATCCAAGCACCATGAACCAGTCAACGCAGGGTCTACACTATACCCTGTGGAGGCTGCGACAGAATTTATGTAGGAGAAACAGCAAGAAACCTCGAAACACGCATCAATGAACACATTAATGCATGCAGAAACGATAACCTGAACAACGCCTGCGTACAACACCGAAAATTCCCACAATCATCTCATGAAATTCAAAGACGCCCGACTAGTAATCAAAGAAACTAATTTCCGTAGACGCAAGTGCCTTGAATCAGCACTTATCTCTGTTTCTAACACAATTAAACAAAACAAAGGCAGCTTCACCATCTCTGAAGTCTTAGCAAGAATCCTCCTGAAAACAGTTAACCATACCATCACATAGTCTCTCCTGCTAATTCAACACAAGCACATCGTAGATGTGGAACACTCCTACAGGCCTTCTATATTTCAACCTCCAGCAAAAATAGTTGTCTAACCTAATGTTATACTACCCAAGTATTTGTTTTATCACCTTTTACTCATGTGCATATTGATTGTTCTACCTTATTGTATTACTACTACTACTACTACTACTACTTATCACTACTACCTCGACCACCACTAGTATTTCACCTCACTTTGAGAGTATATAATAGCCCACTGTGTCCATGTAACGCTTGTAACGGCTTGAGAAAGCTCCTGGAGAGCGAAACGTTGCCACAATAAAATGTCACATTAGTTGCATTTGTGTCCTTTTACTTAACATATTGTCAGTAATTCTACCAATATTATTACAAAAGAGATTTTGTTTGCGAGGGGCCTGGACATACAGCAGGCATGTGTGAGCATGTTAGGAGTGAATGGAGATGAATTGTTTTTGGGACCTGACAAGCTGGGAGTGTGAGCAGGGTAATATTTTGTGAAGGGATTCAGGGAAACCAGTTAGCCGGACTTGAGTCCTGGAGGCAGGAAGTACAATGCCTGCACTTTAAAAGAGGATTTAAGATTTCGGCTGTTTGGAGTGACATCTATACTGTCACATCTGGGCACCTCTGCAAAGACAGTGATTATGTGAGAATGATGGTGAAATTGTTCAATGGTGGTGGAAGTGTTGAATGATGGTGAAAGATTTTCTTTCTTTTTTGGGTTACCCTGCCTTGGTGGGAGACGACCGATGTATTAAAAAAAAACGGTTTTGTTTGGCATGTTTTGGTTATAGCACTATTAAAGAATTGTGGCATATTTTTGTACAGTGGACCCCCGCCTAACGAGCACCCCGGAAATCGTACAATTATGTAAGTATAATATTGTAAGTGCTTGTGGAAGTGTATTTTTGGGGGTCTGAAATAGACTAACCTACGTGACATTATTTCTTAAGGAAGTAAATTCGTTTGGTAATGGCACTTGAGCAGGCTTCTGGAATAAATTTTGCTCGTTAGGCGGGGGTCCACTGTATAACACTTCGTAAAATTAACTTAACGCTGTTCAGTTTGTGGGAGGGGAAAAAATTGGAGCACTCATTGCCCGTGGGATACACTCTGCTTGGCTGTGGGTTAGACCGTTGAGTCAACAGGGAGACCTACCGCCATCCCCCACCACCCTCCGCCACCCCCACTACCACCACCCTTGTCCCAACTGGTTCATACGCATGTAAGAACATAAGAAAGGAGGAACACTGCAACAGGCCTACTGGCCCATACTTGGCAGGTCCATGTCAAAACCAACCCACCAGCAAAAATATTTGTCCAACCCATCCCCATCCAAGGAACAAGCCCCAACAACCCCCTCCCCAAACAATTGTGCAAGTCCCGTTCAAATCCAACCCCTCTCACTCACAAGAACACAGAAATAAGGAACACTGCAGCAAGCCAACTAGTCCATGCTAGGCAGGTCCCCCTAACACCCAAAACCAATCCCACAAATAAAAACTACCCAACCCACCTACTCCATCCATGGAATATGCTTCGATAATCAGGGCATTATAAAACAGGGTACTGGAAGAGCTGAAGAACCTGGTCCATCACAAGAGCACCAAAAGAGCTGAAGCACCTGGTCCATCACCAGGGCGTTGAAGGAGCTGAAGCACCTGGTCCATCACCAGGGCACTGAATGAGCCAAAACACCTGGTCCATCACCAGGGCACTGAATGAGCCGAAGTACCTGGTCCATCACCAGGGCACTGAATGAGCCTAAGCACCTGGTCCATCACCAGGGCACTGAATGAGTCGAAGCACCTCTATTCATGCTAGGACGTCTATCCATGTAGGACGTCTTCTAGGAGCTACCTGTGTTTATTTTTGTTTATAGATTGAGTTTAGATCTTTTAATTGCCATATTTTAAATCTGCCAAGCAATCATGGCACCCAGTAGGCATACAAGTGTTGCTGAAAGTGGCAAGAAAAGGTTTAAACGATTAAGTCTTAGAAATAACAAAGAAAATAGAGATATTAGACAAGAGATAGCCTGTTTCCGTAATGAAACGTCACTTTGTGCACATAAAAAGAATGAGGTAAATATGAGTTTGTGTGATGACTGACTTATTAACTGATTTACTGACTGACTTACTTGACTGACTGACTGACTTACTGACTGATTGACTTACTGACTTGACTGATTTACTGACTGACTTACTGACTTACTTGACTGACTGACTGATTGACTTACTGACTTGACTGATTTACTGACTTACTTGGCTGACTGAGTTACTGACTGACTGACTTGACTGACTGACTGACCTGACTTACTGACTGACTGACTGACTTGACTGACTTGACTTACTGACTTACTGGCTTGATTGACTGATTTATTGACTGACTTGACTGACTTACTGACTTTGACTTATTGACTTACTGACTTGATTGACTAACTTCCTGACTTGACTGACTGACTTACTGACTGACTGACTTACTGACTGACTGACTTACTGACTTGACTGATTTAAAGTTAGACTTTTACACTGAAGCAGACCCTGAAATGGTGTCTAGAGCAGCTGATGCCTTATCGTCAGTTGTCAGTTGATAATGTACTGCGGGGTAAAATAGAACAGAAATCCATAACAGAATTTATGCACACTCCAGTACAACCATCGACTTCAGTACCAGAACCTCTACCATCCACCTCAGCCCAGTAGGGCCACAGCATAACTCTCCACTCTCCATAATCATCCACAAACACCAGCACCCACAATTTAAGGTAATAAATACTATTGTTTTTGTTGCATTTGAAATCTTAAGCAGTAAAAACTATAATACATCACAACAATGAACTACAATTACATATTCACTTTTATTTTTGTAAGATCTGTTGGTCTAAAAAAAGTTGTTTGGCTTTTTTGGGGTTCCCAGGAATGTAACCCTATTTTTCTCATAAGTTCTCCAGTTTGACTAACACAGTTTTAGCTACATGGCAATTTCAGGAATGTAACTACCGTGTTAAAAGACGGTCTACTGTATACAGTGGACCCCCGAGTTTCGTAAAAACTTCACTTCTGAAGTCTGCTCAAGTGCCATTACCGAACGAATTTACTCCCTTAAGGAAAAATTTCACGTAGGTTAGTCTATTTCAGACCCCCAAAAATACACTTCCACAAGAACTTACAAAATTATACTTACATAATTGCACGATTTCTGGGTATTCGTTAACCGAGGGTCCACTGTATATATATATATATATATATATATATATATATATATATATATATATATATATATATATATATATATATATATATATATATATATATCTATGACTACAGTGGACCCCCACCAACGAGCAAAATTCATTCCAGAAGCCTGCTCAAGTGCCATTACCGAACGAATTTACTTCCTTAAGAAATAATGTCATGTAAGTTTGTCTATTTCAGACCCCCAAAAATACACTTCCACAAGCACTTACAATATTATACTTACATAATTGTACGATTTCCGGTTTGCTCGTTAGGCGGGGGTCCACTGTATATACATTATATTTATATTCTCCTTACTCTAGTTTGGGATGATATATATACAGTGGTACCCCGGTTTACGATATTTTTTCATTCCAGAATGCTGTTCAAGTGCCATTACCAAACGAATTTATCTCCTTAAGAAATGTTGTAAAATAGACTAGTCCTTTTAGAACCCCAAAATTACACTTACAAAAGCATTTAAAAAAATAAACTTACATAAAAGGGTGAGTTTGGGGACCATCGTAAACCGGGGTACCACTGTATATATCTTGCTATAGTATTAATAACATGCTTAAGTTTACAATGCCCTGATGCTATTATCATAATTACTGAGCTATAATCTTTATGCAATTATTTATTTCCATTTACAGTGGACCCTCAGTTTTCGTTATAAATTCATTCCAGAATGCTGTTTGAGTGCCATTACTGAACGAATTTGTTCCCATAAGGACAAATGTAAATTAGATTAGTCGTTTCAGAACCCTAAAAATACACTTACAAAAGTACTTACAAAAATACATTTACATAATTGTTCGAGTTTGGAGGTGAACGAAAACAGAGGGTCCACTGTATATATACAGTGGTACCCCGGTTTACGATGGTCTCCAAATTCGCCCTTTTATGTAAGTTTATTTTTTTAAATGCTTTTGTAAGTGTATTTTTGGGGGTCTAAAAGGACTAGTCTATTTTACATTATTCCTTATGGGGATAAATTCGTTTGGTAATGACACTTGAACAGCATTCTGGAACGAAAAAATATCGTAAACTGGGGTACCACTATATTTATGATACTGATATTATGGTGAAAAATTCTAGTACTGCTACCATTTCTGTTTATTAATATTTGTTCAAACTAATTTTATTTAGATGTTAATGGGAGAGCAGTGTTATGTACAGTGGTCCCTCGGTTTTTGCCGAAAATTTGTTCCAGAATGTTGCTAAAGTGCCATTACCGAACGAATTTACTTTCTTAAGAAATAATGTCACGTAGGTTAGTCTATTTCAGACCCCCAAAAATACACTTGCAACAGCACTTACGAAAATACACTTACATAAATGTTCGAGTTTGGAGATGCACGAAAACCAAGGGACCACTGTACTTGGTTAATGTATTTATGATTTATGTTGTATAGAGGTACAGTGGTACCTCGGTTAACGATATTTTTTTGTTCCAGAATGCTGTTCAAGTGCTATTACCAAACGAATTTATCCCCATAAGGAATGATGTAAAATAGACTAGTCCTTTTAGACCCCCAAAAACACACTTACAAAAGCATTTAAAAAAATAAACTTACATAAAAGGGCGAGTTTGGGGACCAGCGTTAACCGAGGTACCACTGTATATACATATGTTACATACAATAGGGTTTACCTGGAGAGGGTTTCGGGGTGTATATAAGTTCATTGTTTTCGGGTCACATTGCCTCAGGGGGAGACAGCTGTTGTGTTAAAAAAAAAATAACAAGCACACTTGTTTGTATTATCGCAGAATTCCCGAGCCCAGGGCACCGCCTTTTGAGCTGATGTCTGACGTGGCTGTCAACTCCTTTGTCATCAGCATTGTCTCGTACACCGTCTCCTTCTCTATGGCCAAGATTTTCGCTAAACGGAGAAACTACTATGTGGATGCAACTCAGGAACTTTATGCTCTGGTAAGATCATCTTTTCTGGCTTGTTTTGTGGCCAGAACAATTCACAAATAACCTGCATTTACGAGATGAACCTTATGATGACATTTCAAACCACACCCATTCCATGGTTTGTTTACATCATCATAGGGTTCATTTCCTATGTGCGGAATATTTGTGAGTTTTTTTTAAAGACATCGGCTGTCTCCAACTGAGACAGAGTGACCCCTAAAGAGAAGGAACACTTTCTTAAAGTTTCCTTTTTTTTTTTCTTCAACAAACCAGCCATATCCAACCAAGGCAGGGTGACCTAAAAAGAAAAGCAATAGTTTCTCTTTTTAAATTTGGTAATGCATACAGGAGAAGGGGTTACTAGCCGCTTGCTCCTGGCATTTTTGTCACTTCTTATGACACACATGACTTATGGAGGAAGGATTCTAACCCACTTCCCCATGGAGAAGTGTAATTATATACAGTGGTACCCCGACTTACGATATTTTTTCATTCCAGAATGCTGTTCAAGTGCCATTACCAAACGAATTTATCTCCATAAGAAATGATGTAAAATAGACTAGTCCTTTTAGACCCCCAAAATTACACTTACAAAAGCATTTAAAAAAATCAACTTACATAAAAGGGTGTGTTTGGGGACCATCGTAAGTCGAGGTACCACTGTACCTAGAAAATACAGTAGTTATTAATTAGCACTTGGTACTGTAAACTCTTTTCTTCAAAAGAGCAGCACAATTAATCTGATTCAAATTTAATTTTGGCATAGCTGAAGTAACATGATATACTCAGCAGGCATGGCCAAGTATAGCTCTCCTCCCAGACATATTATCTTTGTGTAAGTTTTTTAACACTGGACGAGCCCACTGAGGTAGTGTGACTCAAGGGAAAAGAAATACATTAACCATCACTCATTCAATACCTGTTTTGTCGGAAATATGTGCAGACATCACACTGCAAGTACAGTAGGGCCCCACTTACATGGCAGGTTAGGTTCCAGGCTACTGCCGGAAAGCAGACTGGCTACCACAAGTCCTACAAGTAGCCTGGCTTCCACAAGTCCTGCAAGTAGCCTGGCTACTACGAGTCCTACAAGTAGCCTGGCTACCACAAGTCCTACAAGTAGCCTGGCTACCACACATCCTACATGTTCACTGAGTTTAATTGTTTCTATCAACTACCTTTAGATGCCATCATAAAGGGAGAAGTAATGAATAATTCATGCCGAGAATTGTACACAAAGGCGTTATGTATTAAGGGGAGTGACGTAATGTTTTCCCTCCACCCGGCAACCACATAGCATATAAGCAGCATGTTTATATGCTTTGTAACGTGTTTCTTATATAATTTTGAAGAAAATATCATACATGGATTAATAAAAATGTCTATATTAACGTAAAATAAGACATTTAATGTATCCAAGAGTGATTATTATTAGTACAGTGGTCCCTCGGTTTTCGCCGAAAATTCGTTCCAGAATGCTGCTCAAGTGCCATTACCAAACGAATTTACTTCCTTAAGAAATAATGTCACGTAGGTTAGTCTATTTCAGACCCCAAAAAATACACTTGCAACAGCACTTACGAAAATACACTTACATAAATGTTCGAGTTTGGAGATGACCGAAAACCGAGGGACCACTGTATTACGTAATGTCTTCCCTCCGCCCGGCAACACCTCCATAGCATATAAACAGCATGTTTATATGCTATAAACAGTATGTTCATATGCTCTGTAATGTGTTTCTTATATAATTTTGAAGAAAATATCATAGATGGATTAAGGAAAATGTCTATATTGACGTTAAATAGGACATTTAATGTGCCTAAGAGTGATTATTACATAATAGAGAGAGGTGCTCATGGAAAATGTAAACAAACCAGGTGGCACGTGCCGTATTTGAAAGACCGCTTGCCATATAGAAAGTTTTGGCCATAATTTGAACTCGACGTTTGAACGGAACGCCATAAGGCAAAACGCCAAAAAGTTGGGCCCTACTGTACAGTGGACCCTCAGTTATCGGCCGTAATTCGTTCCTGAAGCTCGGCCTAAGACCGAAATGGCCTATAACCGAAATAATATTTCCCATAAGAATTAATGTAAATACAGGACCAACAAGAGCACAAACGATGCTATAACACACATGTTAGAGTTAATATACACCGCATTTGAGAAGAAAGAAGTTCCGCTGGGAATCTTCATAGACCTACGCAAAGCATTTGATACAGTCGACCATGATTTATTGCTCACAAAATTAGCGCACTATGGTATTAGGGGGCACCCCCTCAACTACCTAAAGTCGTACCTTAGCAACAGAAGTCAGTACGTGAACACAAATGGAGAGAACTCTTCCACACAACAAATTACAGTCGGTGTCCCTCAAGGTAGTGTCCTGGGGCTACTCCTATTCCTCATTTACATAAATGACCTACCGAATGCATCACAACTACTCAAACCCATTTTGTTTGCAGATGACACAACATACGTCTTCTCTCACCCAAATCCAGTCGTACTAGCCAACACAGTTAATGCCGAATTACAGAAAATATCAACATGGATGATGACAAATAAGCTTACTCTCAATACGGACAAGACCTACTACATTCAGTTTGGAAACAAAGCTGCAAATGTTCCACTTAACATAACGCTAAATGGTTCACCCATCACAAGGCTCACAGAGGGAAAATTCCTAGGAATCCACCTTGACAGTAGTCTTAAATTCCAAACACACATACAACAAATTTCCAAGAAAATCTCAAGGACAGTAGGTATATTATCTAAGATACGCTATTATGTGCCTCAACCAGCTCTCATTGCACTATATCATTCTCTTATCTACCCTTATCTCACCTATTGAATCTGTGCATGGTGCTCAACAACATTAAATCACCTTAGACCACTCATAACCCAGCAAAAGGCTGCAGTCAGGATGATAACAAATTCCCACTCTAGACAGCATACTCCACCTATATTCAGAACCTTAAAACTACTCACCATAAAAATATTCATACCTATTCATGTGCCTTCTACATACATAAAACTCTACATGCTAATATCAACCCTGCGCTCAGAATTCTCCTCAACAACTTTAATAGGTCCCACGAACATGACACAAGACACAGATCACTATTTGACATACCCCGAGTCCATACTAACCAATGTAAAAATTCTATGCACATAAAGGGCCCCAGAATCTGGAATTCATTACCAGTAAATATCAAGTTAACCTTGTCGGAAAATCAATTCAAGACTCTTCTCAAAAATCACCTACTCACCCTATACTAAATACTCATACTGTAACAAACTTCCAAACCCAATATTATTTTACTTAAGATGATCTCAATTTGATATGTTCATCCTCCTTAACACTTGTTGCAATTTCATATCATCATATTGTCATTTAAAATCTTATAGTATCATCATTTTCTTAATTTGAAATAAAATATATATCTAGAAGAAACTCTAAAAACAATTTCTAGTATTGTTATTATACTAGTATAGCATCAACATACTGTAACTTGAAATAAATTATACAACTAGATTAAACTCAACCAATTTCTCTTGTATTGTCTTTTAATAGTATGTATAACCATATAATAATTTAAATAATACAGAACTAGAATAAACTCAATCAATTTCTTTAGCATTAAGTACTTAGTGAATAAGTCTCTAGAATAAACTGCCCCTAATGCCATGGCATGCCAGTGGCTCTCCTTGCATTACAGTTTTATAATTGTTTTATAATTGTAACAACCAATAACATTGTACACTTGTAACATGCATAGAAATAAAAATTATTATTATTATTATTATTATTATTATACAATTAATCCATTTCAGACAAAAATATCAACAAATTTTTTTTTTTTTTTTAACAATTAACCCTTTGACTGTTTCGGTCGTATATATACGTCTTACGAGCCACTGTTTCGGACATATATACATGTATACTGACAAATTCTAGCGGCTTCAAATCAAGCGGGAAAAAGCTGGTACGCCCACATATGAGAGAATGGCTCTGTGTGGTCAGTGCGCGCTGTATAAAAAAAATCCTGCAGCACGCAGTGCATAATGAGAGAAAAAAAACTCTGACCGTTTTTTTTATTAAAACGCCGTCTTTGAGGTGTTTTTTCGTATAGTATTTATGGTTGTATTCTCTTTTTTATGGTCTCATTTGATAGAATGGAAAACATACTACAAAAATATAGATGATTTTGATTAGTTTCATGATGAAAACGACCTTGAAATTGACCTCAAAATAGGGGAAATGTTCGATTTTTGTAAATGTTCAAGAGTAAACAAATCACACCACGCGTCCAATACACATCAATTGGTGAGTCTAATATTCTTTCACAAGTGCACTGATATTATTTATACCATTTTTACAATAATGCAATAGTCTGCATAACAGTAAATCTTCAATTTTTTGTGTGAATAAAAAATCAAAATAGAAAGCAAGAGTAATATAAGAGGGGCCTAAAGACGTGACTAATGAACAAATAACATCTTATTTTAGTGCCAGGAATGTTTGCATTGTTTATTCTGTACCCTATTTTGAAATTGACAACTTTTTTATTTTGCATGAAATTGGCCAAATTGCCAATTTCTGACCACTTTATTGGATAGTTGAAATTGGTAAATTGGTGGTTTCTTGTACTCAATCGATAGAACAAATAGAGTTCTAAAGAAATAGCTATGAGTTTGGTCGACTGAAACAATGGAATTGGCCGAAAATAGGGCTCAAAGTCGGCAAAATTGCTGATGTGTATATATCGCCGAGATCACTAACTTCACGAGAGCGTAATTCCGTATGTTTTCCATCAAATTTCATACTTTTGGTGTCATTACCATCGGGAAAAGATTCTCTATCATTTCATAATTTTTTTTTTTTTTAAATTTTGCGATGTTATGTTATTTTCCCCTATTTATCATCAAGGTTCTACATGTACTAGCATAGGGTATTTACTTAAAAGGTTTTAGGGTAAAAGGAGGATATTTATAGGCTAAAATGATACTTACTCATGCTTAGCTGCTGCATCTGAAAACTTATTGGTCCTTTCACATTCCTCTCAAAAGGTTATTTAAACCAACATTATAAAAATAAAGCTATATTAAGAGGTATTTATATACATATAATGTACAGGTCTCTACTTCTAAACATATAACTAGCCTCACCAAAAGCACATGGCTCAGCTGCCACCTTTAACTCTCTTTTTCTTAACATTCTTTAACCCTCCAGTGTCTTGATACACTGAAGATCACAGAATATCATGGTAACATTGATCTACAACCCTCCATTACTTCTTGGACACTCATTCTGCCCAGAAACACAAGGTTAAGATCAGCTAAATACAATACCAGCTCACTGCATCAGCCATGTTCTCTCCAGGACCAGGAATTGTGGGAAAACAGGAGTCTCTCTAAGCTCCTCCCCCTCAAACAAAAACACATTACTTTGCACATCTCCACATGTACTCTCAATATATCTTATGTTATTACAATGAGACATGCAACTTATAACTATTACAGTGGACCCCCGAGTTTTGTAAAAACTTCACTCCTGAAGTCTGCTCAAGTGCCATTACCGAACGAATTTACTCCATTAAGGAAAAATTTCACGTAGGTTAGTCTATTTCAGACCCCCAAAAATACACTTCCACAAGAACTTACAAAATTATACTTACATAATTGCACGATTTCCGGGGTATTCGTTAACCGAGGGTCCACTGTACTTATAAAAATGTGTGCATTATTTATATTTTTTTATTTTTATTAACACATCGGCCGATTCCCACCAAGGCAGGGTGGCCCGAAAAAGAAAAACTTTCATCATCATTCACTCCATCACTGTCTTGCCAGAAGGGTGCTTTACACTACAGTTATAAAACTGCAACATTAACACCCCTCCTTCAGAGTGCCGGCACTGTACTTCCCATCTCCAGAACTCAAGTCCGGCCTGCCGGTTTCCCTGAATCCCTTCATAAATGTTACTTTGCTCACACTCCAACAGCACGTCAAGTATTAAAAACCATATGCCTCCATTCACTCCTATCAAATACGCTCACACATGCTTGCTGGAAGTCTAAGCCCTCGCACACAAAACTTCCTTTACCCCTCCTCCAACCTTTCCTAGGCCGACCCCTACCCCGCCTTCCCTCCACTACAGATTTATACACTCTCGAAGTCACTCTGTCTCGTTCCATTCTCTCTACATGTCCAAACCACCTCAACAACCCCTCCTCAGCTCTCTGGACAATCGTTTGGTAATCCCGCACCTCCTCCTAATTTCCAAACTCCGAATTCTCTGCATTATATTCACACCACACATTGACCTCAGACATGACATCTCCACTGCCTCCAGCCTTCTCCTCGTTGCAACATTCATCACCCATGCTTCACACCCATATAAGAGCGTTGGTATAACTATACTCTCATACATTCCCTCTTTACTTCCATAGACAAGGTTCTTTGTCTCCACAGACTCGAAGTGCTCCACTCACCCTTTTCCCCTCATCAATTCTATGATTCACCTCATCCTTCATAGACCCATCCGCCGACATGTCCACTCCCAAATATCTGAATACATTCACCTCCTCCATACTCTCTCCCTCCAATCTGATATCCAATCTTTCGTCACCTATTCTTTTTGTTATCCTCATCACCTTACTCTTTCCTATATTCACTTTCAATTTTCTTCTTTTACACACCCTACCAAATTCATCCACCAACCTCTGCAGCTTCTCTTCAGAATCTCCCAAAAGCACAGTGTCATCAGCAAAAAGCAACTGTGACAACTCCCACTTTGTATTTGCTTCTTTATCTTTTAGCCCAACACCTCTTGCCAAGACCCTCGCATTCACTTCTCTTACTTATATTTATATAACCTATTATATTGAGAAAATCAGTTTAATCCAGCTCTTAAGTTTTAAAAGATGGCCAAGCCTTTTAAACTCCCCCAAGGAGTACTTCTGATTAATTCAATATAATTAGGTATTCATGTTATTTAATTACAACAATACATGCTGGTTCCATGTTATTTAATTACAACAATACATGCTGGGTTCCAATAGCCCCCATAACAAGTCCATAATACTCCATAACAGGAGAGCACTCAAGATTAGGGGTTGCGACAGTCAAAGGGTTAAATAAGTACCTTTAATGAAGACTAATGCTGTCTTCTGGAAGATAGAGAGGAGGAAAGAGGGAGGAGTTAGTGTTTGGAAGGGAATCCTATAAGACTAGGTCAAGTACAGTGGTCCCTTCTTTTCATTCAGAATGCTGTTCATGCAACATTTATCTCCTTAGATGTGAAAAGCTACCTTAGCCCAATTAACTTACAAGCATTTAAATAAACTTACATGGGAGTTTGGACCATAACGGTCCTATTCTGGTTACTTCTTTTTCTTTTAATGCCACTAGGACCAGCTTGAGTCACTGGACCATTGTCTAGAAAAATAACTGTCCAGAGTGCTCTGTTTCTGGCATCTCTTTATGATTTCCTTAAAGTGGGACAAGTTTTTGTCACTAAACATGTTGCAAATATGGCTTGTTTCAGCTTGGCCAAGGTGATATTTTTCAGCAAAACTTTGCACCTCATTCCACTTTGTACAAATGTCCTTAATCAATGAAGAAGGCACCTCCTTCACTCCCTCTTCCTCCTTTTCTGAAGCAAGTTCCTCAACTCTGGTCTGTTGCTGTTGCAGAATAAGCTCTTCCAGCTCTTCATTGTGGTCCTCCACCAACTCTTCCACATCCTCGCCACTCACCTCCAACCCCAGGGACTTGCCTAATGCCACAATACCTTCCACAACAGGCAGAGGGTCGTCAGGGTCAGGGTCAATCTCAAACTCTTCAAAATCCTTCTGTTGGACACAACCTGGCCACAATTTTTTCCAAGCAGAGTTCAAAGTCCTGAAAGTCACTCCCTCCCAAGCCTTACCTATAAGGCCTATGCAATGGAGGATAGTGAAGTGATTCCTCCAGAACTCTCTTAGGGTCAACTGAGTGTCCGAGGTCACTTCAAAGCTCTTTTGAAACACTGCTTTTGTGTAGAGTTTTTTGAAGTTAGAAATGACCTGCTGGTCCATGGGCTGGAGGAGAAGAGTGGTGTTAGGAGGCAAGAACTTCACTTTTATAAAACTGAAGTCCCTAAACACTTGGTCTTCCACGTCTGGAGGATGTGCAGGAGCATTGTCCAGTACCAGGAGGCACTTGAGTGCCAATTTCTTTTCCTGGAGGTATTTTTTCACGCTTGGGCCAAACACATCATTAATCCACTCTCTGAAAATTTGCCTTGTGACCCATGTGTTATGATTAGCTTTCCACATCACACACAATCTATTCTTGTGGACATTGTTTTTCTTGAACACTCAGGGATTTTCAGAGTGATACACTAGTAAAGGCTTCACTTTGAAATCCCCACTAGCATTACCACACAACAAGAGAGTTAGCCTGTCTTTCATAGGCTTGTGCCCTGGCAGTGCCTTTTCCTCCTGTGTGATGTAGGTCCTGTTTGGCATTTTCTTTCAAAACAGGCCTGTTTCGTCACAATTAAACACTTGTTGGGGTTCAAATTTTTCAGCCTCTATGTACCCCTTGAATTCCTGAACAAATGTTTCAGCCACACATTTGTCTGAACTTGCAGCCTCACCATGCCTTACAACACTGTGTATGCCACTACACTTCTTAAATCTCTCAAACCAGCCTTTGCTGGCCCTAAATTCACTACCAGCAGCACTTGTTCCAGGAGTTTTCTTCACAAGATCCTCATGCCACTGCCTTGCCTTCTCACAAATAACAGACTCCACTACACTGTCTCCCACTATTTCGTTTTCCATAATCCACAATAACAATATCTTTTCCATTTTTTCCATTATTGGTGACCTTTGTTTCGTTAGAAAAGTTACTCTTTTGGCAACATCAGCATCCTTGATTTGTTCTTTCTTTGCCAGGATGGATGTAATACTAGTTGATTTGTTTTTCCCGTACATCTTGGCAAGTTCCAGCACCCGCATACCACTCTCATATTTCTCAATCACCTCTCTCTTAAATTCCATCGTGTTTCTCACTTTCTTTACCACAGGAACTTTACTAGGAACTTCCTTGGGAGCCATGGTTACTTATTTCGCAGTTGCACTGACAAAAAAACACTAAAAACAAGCGAAATGTTTGGATGAATGAGCAGAAGCTTCCTCACGCACCGAGAGACACAGACAAACTGAAGCGCAAGCGGTCCCCAGCCGGTGGATGGACGCATCCAATACAGTTGATAACCGAAAAAACAGCCAATTATCGGAAGCCAAAAAACCGGCCTATCACCGAGTTGGCTGATATCAGGAATGGCCGAAAACCGGGGGTCCACTGTAATCCTATATACCGTAACATCCTCACCCATCCTTCAGAGTGCAGGCACTGTACATCCCACCTCCAGGACTGTAACATCCTCACCCATTCTTCAGAGTGCAGGCACTGTACTTCCCACCTCTACAACTGTAACATACTCACCCATCCTTCAGGGTGCAGGCACTGTACTTCCTACCTCCACAACTGTAACATCCTCACCCATCCTTCAGAGTTCAGGCACTGTACTTACCACCTCCAGAACTGGAACATCTTCACCCATTCTTAAGAGTGCAGGCACTGTACATCCCACCTCCAGGACTGTAACATCCTCACCCATCCTTCAGAGTGCAGGCATTGTACATCCCATCTCCAGGACTGTAACATCCTCACCCATCCTTCAGAGTACAGGTACTGTACTTTCCACCTCCAAAACTCAACCATTCTTCAGAGTACAGGCACTGTACCTCCCACCTCCAGAACTGTAATCTCACCCATCCTTCAGATTACAGACACTGTACTTCCCACCACCAGGACTGTAACATCCTCACCCATCCTTCAGAGTATAGGCACTGTACTTCCCACCTCCAGGATTGTAACATCTTCACTCATCCTTCAGATTTCAGTCACTGTACTGTAATTTTTAAATACATAAAACAAAATAAAAAGAAGCCATATTTTTACTGAGGGCCATGGGATTCCTCCTGGAATATGCCATATCTCATTCACACTGATAAGCATATTTCTAGACCCTGCTGGACTCCAGCAAGGTCTATATATGCTGTTTATGGTCAGTAATGACCTTCACCTCCAATCAGCAAGTGCTGCTTGGACCTATTATGTGCCTCTATAATTTTTTGACTGTTGCCCACATGATGGGTATGGGGTGCATAATAATTAAACTAAATAAACTATGATCAGTGTCAGCTGAGACTCCCAGCATGCCTTGGAATTGTTTTCACTCTTCCTTCATTGCATCAACTCTGCATTCTCATCCCTTCTGAGAGCCAACCACAAGATACTGGGCTTTGTATCTGTTCCTGGGTGGGATTTCATTGTTTTCTTGCCTATTCCTTCGATTAAGGACACTTGTTTGAGTGTGCATTTCATGCATCCTCATTGTTCCCTGATTTCCCTGCAGACATAGTTCCAGAGCTTGCATGCTTCCTCACAAGATTGGCTTCATCTGCAGTAGAAGGTCCCGCTTCCTCACACTGTGAGACAGACTGATGCTATACTGCTGTCTGTTGCTGCTCCCCTATACACTCTTGACATTTAGGAGGACTGGCTTGCCTTCCTGGCCATGGCTTTGGCCTGACCTTCTGGACATCTACTGTTTGTATGCAGTGGATCCTTTTCCATGTTATCCCATCCATGCTTCGCTTCCAGGGTCCTATCTGCACTTTCCGCTTGGTCCTGTTCATGTGTTGCTTCACCATCCCAATTCACATTTGGGTTCACTGGTCCGTGGTGCCCTCGGTCAGTCCTAGTTCCCAGGTTATCCCTAATTGTCCTCCACAGCTCCTCCAGGTGAGGTCTATGTTTCCCTTGCTTCTGTGGAAGACTACCATCATGGATGCTTACTTGGCTCTCTCCTACAGCACCTTTTGGAGTCCCTCACAGACACTGATCTCCTTGTGCTGTTATGTGGTTCTGGCTGTGGCCTCACAGGCACCTCCATGTTTGCAGGTGTCCTGGCAGTGGTTGGCTGATGATATTCACTCTGCACCTACATTCTTTCGTTTCTACAGGCAGTAATTTAAACAGATCCATGTGTCAATACTTATCTCAGATACTGACTCCCTCAGTGCCATGCTATAGAGAACTCGCGTGTCACTTGAACTATGCACATGGTGGTGGTTACTTTTCCCAGACATCTAAAACGGGTATGGTAAGATCCTTCAATGTTTTCTGCCAGATTACCATCCCTGTTCAGGCCTCCTCTGCCTTAAAGCTATGTCGGATGATTCTTAAAGTAAAAGAAATTATGCCATCTCCTATTTGCTGATGGAGAGGAAAACACTTCTACAAGTCAGATGGAACTCAAGCTCTGTCATTGATGGGACATTCAGGTACTGAGAAAAGCACTATAATTACACTGAAAGTTTTGCCATGACATTTCTTCCATGACTGGACTTTATCAAGTACATACAATGGTACCTCGAGTTACGAGCTTAATTCGTTTCGGAAGGATGTTCGAGTGCCGATACTGAACGAATTTGTTCCCATAAGGAATAATGTAAATTAGATTAATCCGTTTCAGACCCTCAAAAATACACTTACAAAAGCACTTACAGAAATACACTTACACATAATTGTTCGAGTTGGGAACTGCTCGTATGTCGAGGTACCACTGTACAGTGGTCCCTCTGTTTTCGTGCATCTCCAAACTCGAACTTTTATGTAAGTGTATTTTCGTAAGTGCTGTTGCAAGTGTATTTTTGGGGGTCTGAAATAGACTAACCTACGTGACATTATTTCTTAAGGAAGTAAATTCGTTCGGTAATGGCACTTGAGCAGCATTCTGGAACGAATTTTCGGCGAAAACCGAGGGACCACTGTATATAAAAAGATAGATATATGTTTTTGTTTATCAGTAAAATCCAGTCCTCAATGAAACGTTGTAATAAAGTTTTCACTTCAAAGTTGGTATCTTTCTCACCACTTGTCAGTTTAGTCAAATATTATCTATGTATGCTTGAGGTGTGGGGCCCCCTGGTGTGGGCCCCTGTAAGTGATGACACTCTTTGTGTTAGCCTTCTGTTACTTGTTCTGGTGTCTGTGTTGGTATGCAGTAATGCATTCAAGTGTAGTCTTTGCTCAGGAGTGAGTTCAGAGCTCCTTCCCTGCAATATTCCAGGCCATTCATTGGGTGTTCGAAAACATCATCCTTACACTTCCAGAGTTTCTGTCTCCAGGACACACCCATCTTGATTCTAGCTCTGATCAAAGCTGACTTATCCATCTCTGATATGGGTGATTTTTTTTTCAACACATCAGTCATCTCCCACTGAGGCAGGGTGACCCAAAAAAGAAACCCTTCCACCATCATTCAACACTTTCACCATCATTTACACATAATCACTGTCTTTACTGAGGTGCCCAGATATGAAAGTTTAGATGTCACTCCAAACAGTCAGTATCTAATCCTCTCCTTTGAAGTGCTAGCATTGTACTTCTTACCTCCAGGACTCAAGTCCAGCTAACCGGTTTTCTTGAATCCCTTCACAAAATATTACCCTGTTCACACTCCAACAGCTCGTCAGGTCCCAAAAAACATTTGTCTCCATTCACTCCTATCCAACATGCTCACATATGCCTGCTTCCACACAAAACCTCTTTCATCCCCTCCCTCCATCCATTCCTAGGACAATTATTAATTAATATAATCAAAAGAAGCACTAAACCACAAGGGTTATACAGCACGGCAGGGCAGGACAGGATGCAGGGAGAATAGATTGTAAGCAGGAGATGGATGATTAGTAGGGTATGGAGTGCAGCAGGACAGTGGATAGTGCAGGGATAGAGGGTAGCAAGAGATCGAGGTAGAAGGGACTGAGGGAGGTGCTAGAGGTATAATCTTCAGAGTTTGTGTAGTAAGTCAGTTTCTGTCAAAAAGTCAACGAGAGAGTCAGGATTAAAGGAGGGTCCATCAGCAAGAAGGGGAGGTAAAGAAAGGGCCGCAGAGCGACGACGCCGTTGGAGGTAAATTCTGCGTGCTCGTTGATAAAGTGGACAGTCCAACAGAATATGTCGAACAGACACTGGAACCTGACAATGCTCACAGAGAGGACCAGGGAGCCTCTCCATGAGATACCCGTGCATAAGACGAGTGTGGCCAATGCGAAGATGGGAGAGTGTAGTCTCCCAACCTCAGCATTGGTGACAAGAAGAAGGCCAGACACCTATACTCGGTTTAATAGAATGAAGTTTGTTATTTAGCACGTCAAACCAGTGTTGTTGCTAACGGGTGCGAAGGTGGGTAGCAATGACTGCAAAATAGTCCGTAAAAGGAACACCTCTATACGAAACTGGAAGGTCATGTACTGCTGACCGCGCAGCAGTGTCTGCCTGTTCATTGCCCTGTACGTCAACATGACCAGGGACCCAACAAAAAACAATATCTTAGTGCTTGCTAGAGATATGGCGTAACCAAAGTTGGATACGAAGAACTAGATGGTGAGGTGTATCAATTTTGCGGATAGCCTGTAAAGCACTAAGGGAGTCTGAAACGACCACAAATGGTGATACAGGCATAGATGCCATACGGATAAGTGCCACAAGAATGGCATACAATTCAGCCATATATATGCTAGCGGAGGGTAATAGATGCTCTCACACAATGCTGTCCGGAAACACTGCTGCGAATCCGACGCCGTCAGACGACTTTGAACCATCGGTGTACACTGCGATGGCATGGGAATGAGAACGGAAGTGGTCTAGAAAAAAAGAGCGAGAAGCCGCCGTAGGTAGGCGGGCTTTCGCGCAAGGTAGAGGAATAGAACAGACACGGACAGCAGGAACTTCCCAAGGGGGTAGGGGAAAGGAGATGTCACATGAACATATAGAGGTGGTAGCTGAAGGGAAGACAGGAGTGAATGTAGACGAAGAGAAAAGGGACGAAAATAAGCAGGGGCGAGAACAAATAAAGAGTCTACTAACATCGTAACAATCCTAACATACATGGAAGGATTGCGGAGGTCATGAGAGCGAACATAATAGCAAATGCAATGTGCATCACGACGATCGGACAAGGATGGAATGTTCGCTTCTACATAGAGGCTCTCAACCGGGGAAGAACGAAATGCACCAAGGCATAAGCGTAATCCCTGGTGATGGATGGGATTAAGGATGGAAAGAGTAGCAGGGGAGGCCGCCGAATATATCTGGTCACCATAATCGAGTTTTGATAAAATTAGGGCTGAATGTAGACGAAGGAGAGTTCTACGACCAGCCCCATGAAAGATGTGCGAGGGTTTTAATTAAGGAGGTTCAGCCGGCTGTGACAAGTTGCCTTAAGAGAGGTAATATGAGGTTTCCAGGACAATCGAGGGCAAACAGGGGGCCGAGAAACCGACTGTTCACGTTCTG
>WNWK01012785.1:0-17705 GCA_009830355.1 Cherax destructor | reverse complement strand
CCCAAAAACCCCCCTTTTTTCCTTCTTCCATACTCCCCCCTCCAATGTGATATCCAATTTTCCCCCTAACTCTTTTGATACCCACCCCTTGCTCTTATCTATTTCCTTTCCTTTCTTTCCCCCCCCCAAACTCGCCCAAAGCTTTCCCTTGGTTGATTATAAAATAAGGTGAATATTTATGTTAGCACTGGAGAGCCCATTATTTCTGCTGCCTGTCACCTGTTGTTTTGTCTGACCACTTGGCTGTGATGTATCTGGGACTCTCAATGGTTGTTGATCATAAAGAACAAACATGGTGATCAGGGGTCAAGAAGGATGTTAATGAGCAAAGAGTATATGTGAGGTCTTCTTTAGGGTAAAGAGAAGTTAGTATCAGTGTGAGTAAAGAAGACTAAAGTCACAATACCACAGCTGGAACCACTCATAATAAACCTCACTTAGGGGAGTAAAGGTATGACAATTTTTACCTCAAGTCACAATAACTTGTGACTTGAGGTTCAGAATAAACAAAAATGTTGTCACAATTTTCTAAAGTGTGGGTTATTTGTGAACCATTGTGGTCAAGGCTAGGCGCATCTCGGGATATCTCATCCTGTGTATGCAGACCTACACAGCAGAAACACTTCAGTTGGTGTTGTCATATTTCTGATTGAAAGTTTGGCATGTTACATTATACTGAAGTTGTCTGTAAATGCTACACCTGTTTGTAGCTATGACAGTAGAGTTGTATACATAGTGTAGTTATGACAGTAGAGTTGTGTACATAGCATAGTTATGACAGTAGAGTTGTGTACATAGTGTAGTTATGACAGTAGAGTTGTGTACATAGTGTAGTTATGACAGAAGAGTTGTGTAAATAGTGTAGTTATGACAGTAACTGTAGAAAGTTATTCCTTTCGTATGCCTTCGCTCAGAGCGTCATTCCCTCTTAAAATGGTGTGTTGCATGAGAATGGGAGTGTTGTTGTTATTTATTCTACTGAAGACCCTGTACACAATGTAAGGTGTTTGTATTGTGGTAAAAGTTCCACAAACGTATGTGGATTGAAACGTAAATGAACCAAAATGGACAGGTATTAATACAGTCATCCCTTGGTTTTCGCTTGTCCCAGTTTTCGCCGATTTTGGTTTTTGCCGACTTTTTTCAGGGAAAATTTGTCTTAGTTTTCGCCGATTGTTTTAGTTTTCGCCGATGGTATGGGACCTGTCCACTAGTGCCACGCACATACAAAGGCCGTAGGCCCGCCACCCACGCACCACCCACGCACATTGTCACGCAGTCTAGCATTGTTTATGCTTGAGTGAACATCACCCCAGGAGTTTATACAAAACATTTATTAACAATTCATTGTTTTTGGCCCTTGATTATTGTGTGTGACTACTAAATAAGCTACCATGGGCCCAAAGAAAGCTCCTAGTGCCAGTTCTTTGGTAAAGAAAGTGAGGAACACCATAGAACTGAAGAAAGAAATAATAGAAAAATATGATAGTGGTGTACGTATTGCCGAGCTCGCCAGGATATACAAGAAAAACCCATCAACCATCAGTTCCATTGTGGCAAAGAGAAAGGAAATCACGGAAGCTAATGTTGCGAAAGGGGTGAATACGATAACGAAACAGAGATCACAAACAATGGAAAATATGGAGAAATTGTTATTGGTGTGGATAAACCAAAAACTGCTAGCGGGTGATAGTGTTGTGCAATCCATCATATGTGAAAAAGCAAGGCTGTTGCATGCCGATCTTGTTAAGAAAATGCCTGGAACCAGTGTTGAGGTTGATGAATTTAAGGCCAGCAAAGGCTGGTTCGAAAACTTCAAGAAGCGAACTGGCATACACAGTGTTGTAAGGCATGGTGAGGGTGCCAGTTCAGATAAAGATGGGGCTGAAAAATTTGTGCGTGAGTTTAAACAATATGTAGAGGCAGAAGAATTTAAACCCCAACAAGTGTTTAATTGTGACGAAACAGGCCTCTTTTGGAAGAAAATGCCAAGGAGGACCTACATCACACAGGAGGAAAAGGCAATGTCAGGACACAAGCCTATGAAAGACAGGCTAACTCTTATGTTATGTGGGAACGCTAGTGGGGATTTAAAAGTGAAGCCTTTACTCGTGTATCACTCTGAAAATCCCAGAGTGTTCAGCAAATACAGTGTTGACAAAGGTAAATTGTGTGTGTTTTGGAAGTCTAATGCTAAGGCATGGGTCACTAGGGAAATTTTCCTGGAATGGTTTAATCAAGTGTTTGGCCCCAGTGTGAAGAAATATCTATTGGAGAATAAATTGCCACTCAAGTGCCTCCTGGTAATGGACAATGCTCCTGGTCATCCTCAAGACTTGGAAGACCAAATGCCTAAGGAATTCAGATTTGTAAAGTGAAGTTCTTGCCTCCTAACACCACTCCTCTCCTCCAGCCCATGGACCAGCAGGTCATTGCAAACTTTAAAAAACTGTACACCAAAGCAATGTTTCAAAGGTGCTTTGATGTAACCTCAGACACTAGATTGACCCTAAAAGAGTTCTGGAAGGGTCACTTGATATCTTCCATTGCATAGGCCTTATAGATAAAGCTTGGCAGGGAGTGACCTCCAGGACGATGAACTCTGCTTGGAGAAAGTTGTGGCCAGATTGTGTACAAGAGAGGGATTTTGAAGGGTTTGAAGCTAACCCTGATGAGCCTATGGAAATTGTGGAAAGTATTGTGGAATTGGGGACTTCTATGGGGTTGGATGTGAATGGAGAGGATGTGGAAGAGTTGTTGGAGGACCACAATGAAGATCTAACCACTGAAGAGCTGCAAGAGCTTGAGCTGCAACAACAACAAAACAGATCTGAGGAAATTGCTTCAGTGGAGGAAGAAAGATGTAAGGTGCCTTCTTCAGAGATTAAGGAGATTTGTGCAATGTGGAGTAGGGTGCAATCATTTGTGGAGGAACATCACCCTGACAAAGATGTTGCAATCCGTGCTGGCTACTTTTACAATGACAATTCCATGTCCCATTTTAGGGACATTTTAAAGAGCCGCCAGATACAGAGCTCTCTGGAGAGATATTTAGTGCCACAGGTGTGCAGTGAATCACAAGCTGGTCCTAGTGGGATTAAAAGACAAAGAAGGGAAGTGACCCCAGATGAGGACTTGGTACCTAGAGTCCTTATGGAGGGGATTTCCTTCCAAAATTAGGGTTTCTACCCTCTCCCCTCCTATCTCTCTTCCATCCAACAACATCAGTCTTCAGTAAGGGTAAGTGCTACATTCATTTCATTCATTTGTGCATGTAAATCTATCTTTAAGGCCCCCCCAATTTTTTTTTTTCCAAACTTCTGGGTTTCTGAAACGGATTAATTGAATTTCCATTATTTCTTATGGGGAAAATAGTTTTGGTTTTCGCCGATTTTGGTTTTAGCCGATCCATCTGGAACGGATTAAAACCGAAAACCGAGGGATGACTGTACGCATTCGTATTTGTTTACATTCTCGGCATCTCATTAACGATGGCATCTAAGAGTAGTTGTTAGAAATGATTAAACTCAGTGAACAAGGTATGTCGATGGTAATAATAATAATAATAATAATAATAATAATAATAATAATAATAATAATTGCTCTGAGGCACTTTAAATTTGTCGTATATTTTGTGTAAGTACGGTACCTAGTGTATAGGAGGCACCACACCTGACTTTCTACAATAAATACTCCCCTCTCACTATACATTAACACTACACATATTTTAAGGTAAGTAATGAGTATTATACTGTATGTGTATTTTATTGCTCTGGGGCACTTTAAATGTTGTATATTACATGTAGGTGTGGTATCCACGCACGTTACCATACCTACCACCTGACTTCCTACAATAAATACTACTCACCTCTCACCCTACATTAACCCTTTCACTGTCGGTGCCGTGGTACTACAACTTGCAAGCCAGTGTTGATACCATAGTATTACACCAAAATTCTAGCGGCATCAAATCTAGTGGGAATAAGCTGGTAGACCTACATGTGAGAGAATGGGTCTGCATGGTCATTGTAAACAGTATAAAAAAATCCTGCAGCACACAGTGCATGAGAAAAAAAAACTCTGACCGTGTTTTTGGTTTAAAACGCCAACTTTGAGGTGTATTTTCATGTGGTATTTATGGTTGTATTCTCGTTTTCTTGGTCTCATTTGATAGAATGGAAGATATGTTACAGAAATAGAAATGATTTTGATTGGTTTCACGATGAAAATATCTTGAAATTGAGCTCAAAGTAGCAGAAATGTTCGATTTTTGCCGATGTTCATGAGTAAACAAATGTGTCCAACTGGCCAGTCTAATACACAGTCACGAATGGGTTGACATTATTTATACAATTATTACAATAATGCAGTAGTCTGCATAACAGTAAATCTTCTATTTTTGTGTGAATAAAAATTCAGAATGAAAAGCAAGGGTAATATAAGAGGGGCATGGAGACGTGGCTAATGAACAGAGAAAATGTTATTTTAGTGTCAGGAATGTCTGCATTGTTTATTCTGGACCATATTTTGAAATTGACATCCTTTGAAATTTGTGTGAAATTGGCCAAATTGCCAATTTTGACCACTTTATTGGGTAGCTGGAATCAGTAAATGGATGGTTTCTTGTACTCAATTGATAGAAGAAATGGAGTTCTAGCGAAATAGCTATGAGTTCGACTGGAACAGTAGAATTTGCAGAAAATAGTGGTGTCATTACCATCGGGAAAAGATTCTCTATCATTTAACAAGAATTTTTTTTTTTTTATAAATTATTCGACACTGAAAGCAAGTTTGTGAGCAGGGGTCTCTACAGTGAATGGGTTAAGACTACACATATTTTAAGGCAAGTAATGAGTGTACAGTGGTGCCCTGAGTTTCGTAAAAACTTCACTCCAGAAGCCTGCTCAAGCGCCATTACCGAACGAATTTACTCCCTTAAGGAAAAATGTCACGTAGGTTAGTCTATTTCAGACCCCCAAAAATACACTTCCACAAGCACTTACAATATTATACTTACATAATTGTACGATTTCCGGGATGTACGAAACTCGGGGGACCACTGTACTATATGTGTATTTTACTTTTTTGTTGTTTTTAATGCCTAGTTCTATTGCTAACAATACAGTGGTACTTCGACTTACGAGCTTAATTTGTTTCAGAAGGCTGTTTGAGTGCCGATACCAAACGAATTTGTTCCCATAAGGAATAATGTAAATTAGATTAATCTGTTTCAGACCCCCAAAATTACACTTACAAAAGCACTTACAGAAATACACATACATAATTGTTCGAGTTGGGAGCTGCTCGTAAGTCGAGGTACCACTGTATATGTCAGTGTAAACTTGTTAACTGCATTTATATGCATTTATAAGTGGAGAAAAAGGGTGTTTCACTTTACGGCAGTAGCCTGGAACCTAACCTGCCATATAATTGGGGCCCTATTCTATAGTTTATGAACATTTAGAGGGTGTGAGCAACGCATTTGGGTCATTCTTTAGGTGATATATACGTAGTTTACAAACATTTACATACTTACAGGGTGTAAGCAATATATTTGGGTCGTTCTTCGGGTGTGCCCCCATATCTGCATCACTCTCTCGCTCACTAATTCAAGAAACAATGGGCGGTGTGACACAGATCACCTCTTACGTCTCCTGCTGCCTCCTCCTCATCATCTTGCTCTTCGTTGGTCCAGCCTTTGAAACTCTCCCAAATGTGAGTATTTTATCTTCATGCCAAAATCTCTGATACAACTCTTAATATTTTTTTTTTTTTTTGTCTACTGCCATCTCCCACTGAAGAAGGGTAACCTCAAAAGAAAATGAATATTCACCATCTCTCATTTAGTGCTGTCTTGCCTTAAGTGTGCTGACATTATACAATACAGTGGTCCCTCGGTTTTCGCCGAAAATTCGTTCCAGAATGCTGCTCAAGTGCCATTACCGAACTAATTTACTTCCTTAAGAAATAATGTCACGTAGGTTAGTCTATTTCAGACTCCCAAAAATACACTTGCAACAGCACTTACGAAAATACACTTACATAAATGTTCGAGTTTGGAGATGCACGAAAACCGAGGGACAACTGTAATTGGTTTATGCCTTGATTGAAACATCATTACTTCTTTAGAGTGCAGGCACTTTCCCTACGACCTCCAGGACTCATGTCTGGAAGTGAGAGGGTTACTCTGAATCTTTTCATAAATGTAACTTTGTTCACAGTTCAACAGCACATTATTAAAGATAATTAGTATTCCTTCACTCCTATCTAACATGCTCACACAAGCCTGCTGGATTCTCAAGCCCCTACAACTCAAAGCCTCCTTTACCTCATTACAAAAAGTGTCTTCTAAAACAGACAGGTCCATAGCAAGCTGAATGGTTAACTAATTAGTCACCTTCTAGCTGCTGGCCTGTTTCTGGTTTCATAACTAGAGGTTGGATTATATTTCAGTTATCCAGGCTACTCTTCAGTATTAATAAGGATCCCAACTGAATGAACACAAAAAAATAAAATAAAATTTAAGATCTTTAATAGTAAAGTTGTCTAGATGAGTATATACAGCCTCTCCTCACTTAATGACGTATTCGTTTACTGATGACTCGGACTTACGATGGGGTCTCAGACCAGTCTGCATACCTGAATAATGTATATTAGAGCTGATTTCCTCTATTCTGTTTAATACAATATACAGTACACTACTGTAAAAACATTCAAAAATATGCCAGAAATGTTACAAATGGTGCAAAGGTGACATTAAAAGAATATCAAAGATGGTTGACACAAGCCCACTACCATTATAGTATGCTCCTTACTTAGCAATGAATTAATTTACCGATGTGGTCTTAGGAATGGAACTGCTTCGTTAAGTGAGGAGAGGCTGTATACAGAATTAAAATATTTGACAGAAATAAAGATCCAAGCTCCTACACTTCTCTTGATATATATATACACATATTTTGGTATGCCTTCAATAATTAAGGTTCTCAAGTACCAACTGGTACATACTATGAAAAGACTCAAGAATATGAACAATGGAATAACATATACAGTGGACCCCCGAGTTACGAGCACCTCGGAAATCGTACAATTATGTAAGTGTAATATTGTAAGTGCTTTTGTAAGTGTATTTTTGGGGGTCTGAAATGGACTAACCTACTTGACATTATTCCTTAACTCTTTGACTGTTTCGGTCGTATATATACGTCTTACGAGCCACTGTTTCGGACGTATTAATACACCTAAATTCTAGCGGCTTCAAATCAAATGGGAGAAAGCTGGTAGGCCCACATATGAGAGAATGGGTCTGTGTGGTCAGTGTGCACAGTATAAAAAAAATCCTGCAGCCTGCAGTACATAATGAGAGAAAAAAAACTCCGACCATTTTTTTTATTAAAACGCCGACTTTGAGGTGTATTTTCGTATAGTATTTATGGTTGTGTTCTCTTTTTTATGGTCTCATTTGATAGAATGGACAACATACTACAGAAATATAGATGATTGTGATTAGTTTCATGATGAAAACGACCTTGAAATTGAGCTTAAAGTAGGAGAAATGTTCGATTTTTGCAAATGTTCAAGAGTAAACAAATCACGCCACGCGTCCAATACACATCAACTGGTGAGTCTAATATTCTTTCACAAGTGCACTGATATTATTTATACCATTTTTACAATAATGCAGTACTAGTCTGCATAACGGTAAATCTTCTATTTTTTTATGTGAATAAAAAATCAAAATAGAAAGCAAAAGTAATATAAGAGGGGCCTAAAGACGTGACTAATGAACAGTTAACATCTTATTTTAGTGCCAGGAATGTCTGCATTGTTTATTCTGGACCATATTTTGAAATTGACAACTTTTTTATTTTGCATGAAATTGGCCAAATTGCCAAATTCTGACCACTTTATTGGGTAGTTGAAATCGATAAATTGGTGGTTTCTTGTACTCAATCGATAGAACAAATGGAGTTCTAAAGAAATAGCTATGAGTTTGGTCAACTGGAACAATGGAATTTACCGAAAATAGGGCTCAAAGTCAGCGAAATTGCTGATGCGTATATATTGCTGAGATCACTAACTTCGGATTGAGGGTTGCGACAGTCAAAGGGTTAAGAGAGAAAATTCGTTCAGTAATGGCACTTGAGCAGCCTTCTGGAATGAATTATGCTCATAACTCGGGGGTCCACTGTACAGTGGACCCCCGGTTTTTGTAATTTATTCGTTCCAGAATGCTGTTCAAGTGCCATTACCAAACAAATTTATTCCCATAAGGAATAATGTAAATTAGACTAGTCATTTTAGACCCCCAAAAATACACTTACAAAAGCACTTACAAAAATACGCTTACATAATTGTTCGAGTTTGGAGCATAACGAACACCGGTGGTCCACTGTATACGAATAAGTGAGAAGAAGATTATAAACTCAAATCTAGTGATGTCTCCATATTCCCAGACTTAGATCTGTACAGACAAGTACACACAAATAACTGCGTGTCACAGAGTGACGAATAGTATGTTCCGTCTCACCCACGGAGACATACTATACCAACCACGAAGTAACCCACAAGGGCTGACAAGGCAGATTAAGTTAGCTGAACCAACAAATTAACCCCCGGAGTAAGAGAGAACTCGAAGGTACCCTTAAGAGTGGGAATCAACCACCAGAGAGAGGGTTTGATGTATCTCCTAAGAAAGGCCATGAGGTAACTGCATTAGGCAAACTCAGCAGCCCCAACATTGAGTGTGATCACGTGATTCACAGCTACCCCAGTGATTGAAACAAGTGGACAAAGGGTTAACAAAAGGTAAGCCAATTATACAACTAATTATAGCCTACCTAATTTACACAGGCTTGGTCATATAATATAAAGTAAGATATTTTCATTTTAGCTATTAATGAAAACATCTCCAATCTCTCAGAATTATACCCATGGTAATCCAGCATTGCATTTTAATTTCAATGCTTCAAATTCTCTACATAATATTCACATCACACATTGCATTCATACATGACAATGGTAGCAATGGTGACATTGATGTGATCCTTAGATGCGAGATCTGACATTGTCACTCTCAAGTCTTACACATGGAACTTTCTCTCTGAGAAATTATTTGAATTTGTCCTATACTCCATTAGCTCTTATTTCCTCCAGTCTTCCTTAGCAAAGAAACTAAAACTTGTCCTTATCTAACATCATGTTGTCTGAGGCCCACTGGAAGACTTGATTTATATCAGATTGAAGATTAGCCATGTCTTTGATGGATATCACTCCCAGTGATTCTTGTGTCATCAACGAAAGATGTTGCAGTACTATGATTTATGTCCTTGTCTATGTCTGATATATAAGAATGTGAAACAGGAGTGAGTACTGTGCATTGAGAAGGTAGAGTAATCTGAAAAAGAAACACTTTCACCATCACTCACTCCATTACTGTCTTGCCAGAGGTATGCTGATACTACAATTCAGATGCCCCTCCAAATTGTATATATACCCACCCCCTCTTTCAGAGTGCAAGGACTCCTGGAGTTTACCTTTAGAGGGTTTCAGGGGTCAACGCTCCCGCGGCTCGGTCTGAGACCAGGCCTCATGGTGGATCAGGGTCTGATCAACCAGGCTGTTACTGCTGGCCGCACGCAAACTGACGTATGAACCACAGCCCGGTTGGTCAGGTACTAACTTTAGGTGCCTGTCCAGTGCCTTCTTGAAGACAGCCAGGGGTCTATTGGTAATCCCCCTTATGTATATTGGGAGGCAGTTGGTAGATGGATCTATAATTTCCTAACATGTAGAACACAAAGAGTAGTAGTCAACAGAGTAAAGTCTAAGGCGGCTACGGTGAAAAGCTCTGTTCCACATTGCACAGTACTCGCTCCCATCCTGTTCTTCATCCTTATATCGGACATAGACAGGGATATCAGCCACAGTGCCATGTCTTCCTTTGCAGATGACACGCGAATCTGCATGACAGTGTCCACCATTGAAGACACTGCAAGACTCCAAGCAGACATCAACCAAATCTTTAAATGGGCTGCAGAAAACAATATTTAGTTCAGTGATGAGAAATTTCAATTACTCTGATATGGAAAACGTGAGGAAATTAAAATCTCATCGGAGTATAAAACAAATTCCAACCACACAATAGAGCGAAAAACTAATGTCAAAGACCTGGGAGTGATCATGACAGAGGATCTCACCTTCAAGGACCATAACACTGTAGCAATTGCATCTGCCAGAAAAATGACAGGATGGATAATGAGAACCTTCAAAACCAGGGATGCCAAGCCCATGTTGACACTTTTCAGGTCGCTTGTTCTATCTAGGCTGGAATATTGCTGCAAACTAATTGCACCTTTCAAGGCAGGTGAAATTGCTGAACTAGAAAATGTACAGAGAACCTTCACGGCACGCATAACTACAATAAACCACCTCAATTACTAGGAACGCTTGAAGTTCCTAAACTTGTACTCCCTGGAATGCAGGCGGGAGAGATACATTATTATATACACTTGGAAAATCCTAGAGGGATTAGTACCAAACTTGCACATGAGTGTCACTCTCTACGAAAGCAAAAGACTCGGCAGACGATGTAACATCCCCCTAATGAAAAGCAGGGGTGCCACTAGCACGTTGAGAGACAACACAATAAGTATCAGGGGCCCAAGACTGTTCAACGGCCTCCCAGCATACATAAGGGGGATTACCAATAGACCCCTGGCTGTCTTCAAGCAGGCACTGGACAGGCACCTAAAGTCGGTGCCTGACCAGCCAGGCTGTAGTTCGTACGTTGGACTGCGTGCGGCCAGCAGTAACAGCCTGGTTGATCAGGCTCTGATCCAACATGAGGCCTGGTCACAGACCTTTCCGCAGGGGCGTTGACCCCTGGAACTCTCTCCAGGTAAACTCCAGGTAAACAGTCTTGGGCCCCGGACACTTATTGTGTTTTCTCTCAATGTACTCGTGGCATCTCCTGCCGAGTCTTTTGCTTTCATAGGGAGTGATTTTCGTGTACAGGTTTTGTATTAATCCCTCCAGGACCTTCCAAGTGTATATTATCATGTACGTATCTCTCTCGCCTGCATTCCAGGGAATACAGATCAAGGACCTTCAACCGTTCCCAGTAATTTAGGTGCCTTATCATACTTATGTGTGCCGTGAAAGTTCTTTGTATGCTCTCCAGGTCTGCAATGTCTCCAGCCTTGAAGGGGGCCATTAGTGTACAGCAGTATTCCAGCCTAGAGAGAACAAGTGATTTGAAGAGAATCATCATGGGCTTGGTGTCCCTAGTTTTGAAGGTTCTCATTATCTATCCTATCATTTTCCTAGCAGATGAGGTAGATACACTGTTGTGGTCTTTAAAGACGAGATCCTCTGACATTATCACTCCCAGGTCCTTCACATTTTTTTTTCATCCTATTGTATGGTTAGAATTTGTCGTATACCCTGATACATTTTTAATTTCCTCAAGTTTTTGGACCCCCGAGTTTCGTAAAAACTTCACTCCTGAAGTCTGCTCAAGTGCCATTACCGAACGAATTTACTCCCTTAAGGAAAAATGTCACGTAGGTTAGTCTATTTCAGACCCCCAAAAATACTTTTCCACAAGCACTTACAATATTATACTTACATAAATGTATGATTTCCTGGGTTTACGAAACTCGGGGGTCCACTGTAGTTGACTTGATCCCATTTTATGTTTTTGTTATTAAAATTTAATTTTGTGAAGAGACCTTCATGACTAATCACATTTTGCTGGTCAGGAGCCCTGTGCATACATGTCTGTACCTCTATTATGGTGGGATCTGAGTGTATTGTCTTTGATACAGTTATATTACGTATCAGATCGTCGTTGTTAGTGAAGATGAGGTCCAGCATATTTTCTAGTTTTGTAGGCTCTAATATTTGCTGGTCAGTATAATGTCATACTATATATCATGGTAATTAATAACCCAACAAAGAACTGCATTGCAAATGATCACCAACTGCCTCATAAGACAAAACACCCCTCCACTCTTCAAGAGTTTGAACTTACTTAATATACAATATTTTTTTTTTAACAAACTGGCAATATCCCACTGAGGCAGGGTGACCTAAAAAGAAAAATTAAAGTTTCTCTTTTTAAATTTAGTAATGTATACAGAAGGGGTTACTAGCTTCTTGCTCCCGGCACTTTAGTCACCTCTTACGACACACATGGTTTATGGAGGAAGAATTCTGTTCCACTTCCCCATGGAGATAAGAGGAAATAAACAAGAACAAAAACTAGTAAAAAAATAGAAGAAGACCCACATAGGTTTACCTGTTGTTTACCTGGAGAGGGTTTTGGGGGTGTGTATATATGTACAGTGGTCCCTCGGTTTTCGCTGAAAATTTGTTCCAGAATGCTGCTTAAGTGCCATTACCGAACGAATTTACTTCCTTAAGAAATAATGTCACGTAGGTTAGTCTATTTCAGACCCCCAAAAATACACTTGCAACAGCACTTACGAAAATACACTTACATAAATGTTCGAGTTTGGAGATGCACGAAAACCGAGGGACCACTGTACACTGCTGTACAGTGGACCCTCGGTTAACTAAATTAATCCGGTCCAGGAGCTATTACTTAATCTGAATCTTTCGTTATCTGAAACCTAATTTCCCATAAGAAATAATGTAAATACAATTAATTCGTTCCACAAAAAAATAATCACGCAAAATAAAAAAAAATAACATTTACTTACCTTTATTGAAGAGACTTGCAGGCATCTGGAAGATATAGATGATGATTGGAGCAGGGTGTTAGTGGTTGGAAGGGAAATCCCCCTTCAAAAGGACTTCAGGTAACAAGTCCCTCTCTGGGGTTACTTCCCTTCTTGGTCTTTTAATGCCACTAGGACCAGCTTGAGAGTCACTAGACCCCTGCCTGGTAAAGTAACTGTCCACAGTCCTCTGTTTCTGGCGACTCTTCAACACTTTTCTGAAGTACAACATGGCTCTGTCACTGAAGTGGTTGCACAGAAGGCTCATTTCAGCTTGCTCATGGTGGTATCTTTCAACAAATATCTGCAACTCATTCCACTTTGTACACATCTCCTTAAGCACTGAAGAAGGCACCTCCTTATCTCTCTCTCTCTCTCCTCCTTTGAAGCAATAACCTCAGCTGTGGTCTGTTGCTGTTCCAGATGAAGCTCTTGCAGCTCTTCAGTTGTTAGCTCTACCCTGTGCTCCTCCACCAACTCTTCCACATCCTCACCACTCACCTCCAACCCCAGGCTGTTCCCCAATTCCACAATATCTTCCACAACATGTTCCACAACATGCACAGGGTCATCAGGGTCAGGGTCAGCCTCAAATCCTTCAAAATTCCTCTCTTGGACACAATCCGGCCACAGTGGTCTCCAAGCAGAGTTCAGAGTCCTGGAAGTCACTTCCTCCCAAGCCTTACCTATAAGGCCTATGCAATGCACGATATTGAGGTGTTCTTTCCAGAATTCTCTTAGGGTCAATTCAGAGTCATTGGTCACATTAAAGCACCTCTGAAACAGTGCTTTGGTGTACAGTTTCTTGAAGTTCGAAATGACCTGCTGGTCCATGGGCTGGAGGAGAGGAGTGGTGTTAGGAGGCAAGAACTTCACTCTGATGAAATTTATGTTGTCAGGCAACAACTCTTGCAAGTTGTGAGGATGAGCAGGAGCATTGTCCAGTAGCAGGAGGCACTTGAGTGGAGGTATTTCTTCACACTAGGGCCAAACACTCCAGTCATCCATTCCTTGAAAATCTCCGTAGTGACCCATACCTTGGTGTTAGCTTTCCAATGCACACACAATATATTCTTGTCAACACTGTGTTTCCTGAAGGGTCTGGGATTTTCTGTGTGATGCACCAGTACAGGCTTCACTTTAAAATCACCACTGGCATTGGCACACATCATAAGAGTTAGCCTGTCTTTCATAGGCTTGTGTCCTGGCTGTGCCTTTTCCTCCTGAGTAATGTAGGTCCTGTTGAGCATTTTCTTCCAACACAGGCCTGTTTCATCACAATTAAACACTTGCTGGGGGAGGAATTGTTCAGCCTCTACGAACCCCTTGAATTCGTGCACAAATTTTTCAGCTGCACGTTTGTCTGAGCTGGCTGCCTCACCATGCCTCACAACATTGTGTATGCCACTACGTTTCTTAAACTTCTCAAACCAGCCTTTGCTGTCTTTAAAATCACTCTCCTCACCACTGGTTCCAGGCATTGTCTTCACAAGATCTGCGTGCAACTTCCTTGCCTTTTCACAAATTATCGCCATAGAAATACTATCACCCGCTCTCTGTTTTTCATGGATCCACACCAACAACAACTTCTCAACCTCATCCACTGTTTTCGATCTTTGTTTCGTTAAAAAATTAACCCCTTTTGCAACATTAGCTTCCTTGATCTCATTTCTCTGTGCCAGGATAGTGCCGATAGTAGATGGAGTTTTCTTGTACATCCTGGCAAGATCACTCAGACGTACACCACTCTCATATTTTTCTATGATTTCCTTCTTCAGTTAGATGGTGTTCCTCACTCTCTTTACCACAGGGGTGCCACTAGGAAGCTTCTTTGGACCCATGGTGACTTATTTCACAGTGACAATCACTAAACCACCAAAAAAGACACCAAATGTATTGTGAATGTTTGAAAGAGCACGCTGGGTAATATTCTCTCAATGGTAAACAACGCTTCACTGGCGGGCGTCCTGCGCAGGTGCGGAGCAGGCGGACAGGTCTAATACGTTACAAAACACGAGTCCGTTTACGATACACAAAATCGAAAAAAGCTTACGAAACACGATTTTTACGATATATGAGCCTTACGATAATCGGGGGTCCACTGTACTGTTATTTTTTTTATTACTTCTCTACTATCATCTTATTAATTATAATATTTTGGCTAGCTCTCTATTGTAACAATGAATATTTCACAATGAACATTTCACAATAATTTTATTGTGTTTATTGATTGTCACTGTGAAATATAAGTCACCATAGGTCCAAAGAAGTTTCCTAGTGGCACCCCTGTGGTAGCAGGCATGCAGGGAGTGTAGAAGGCATGCAGGGAGTGTAGCAGGCTTGCAGGGAGTGTAGCAGGCATGCAGGGAGTGTAGCAGGCATGCAGAGAGTGTAGCAGGCATGCGGGAGCAGGATGCAGGAGTGTAGCAGGCATGCAGGGAGTGTAGCAGGCATGCAGGGAGTGTAGCAGGCATGCAGGGAGTGTAGCAGGCATGCAGGGAGTGTAGCAGGCATGCAGGGAGTGTAGCAGGCATGCAGGGAGTGTAGCAGGCATGCAGGGAGTGTAGCAGGCATGCAGGGAGTGTAGCAGGAAGGCAGGGAGATTGGATTCCCCTTCCAAACACTAAGCCCTCCCTCACTCCTTCTCCCTATCTTCCAGATGCCATCAACAATCTTCAATAAAGGTAAGTAAAAATGTTATTTTATGTGTTTATTTAAATGTGTATTTAAATGTTTGTATTTATTTTCTAATAACTATAACATGTATAATTGTTTTGTGTATGTAAAACTATAGTTATTCTTTAAAAAATGAATTTTTTGTGAATATTTTTGGGTGTTTGGAACGGATTAATTGTATTTACATTATTTCTTATGGGAAATAATGGTTCGACTTTCGGCCAGTTCGAGTTAAGGCCTAGCTCCTGGAACGGATTACGGCCGATACTCGGGGTCCACTGTATATACTTCTCCCTCTGTATATTACTTCTACGTTGTAAAAACCTCTCATATGCTTTTTCTCTCTTTCCTCATCATTCCACCAATCGCTCCTCCTCCCTCTCGCACCTACTTTCTTGTAACCACAAATTTCTGAATACACTGGAGTTTACCTGGAGAGAGTTCCGGGGGTCAACGCCCCCGTGGCCCAGTCTGTGACCAGGACTCATGGTGGATCAGGGCCTGATCAACCAGGCTGTTACTGCTGGCCGCACGCAGTCCAACTTACGAACCACAGCCTGGCTGGTCAGGTACCGACTTTAGGTGCCTGTCCAGTGCCTGCTTATAGACAGCCAGGGGTCTATTGGTAATCCCCTTTAACCCTTTCAGGGTTTTTGACATACATACTAGTACGTCTTACGCACCAGGGTGTTTGACATACTAGTACGCATAAATTCTTGAGCCCCCAAATCAAGCGGGAAAAGGCTGGTAGGCCTAGATGTGAGAGAATGGGTCTGTGCGGTCAGTGTGTGCAGTATAAAAAAAAATCCTGCAGCACACAGGGCATAATGCAGAAAAAACTCTGACCATGTTTTTGGTTTAAAACAGCGAATTTGCAGTCTATTTTCGTATGGTATTTATGGTTGTATTCTCGTTTTATTGGTCTCATTTGATAGAATGGAAGATATATTACAGAAATAGAGATAATTTTGATTGGTTTCACGATGACAAGTACAGTGGTACCTCGAGTTACGATGGTCCCCAAAATCGCCCTTTTATGTAAGTTTATTTTTTTAAATGCTTTTGTAAGTATATTTTTGGGGGTGTAAAAGGACTAGTCTATTTTACATTATTCCTTATAGGGATAAATTCATTTGGTAATGGCACTTGAACAGCATTCTCGAACGAAAAAATATCGTAACTCGAGGTACCACTGTACCTTGAAATTGAGCGCAGTTTAGCGAAAATGTTCGATTTTTGCCGATGTTCAAGAGTAAACAAATTATGCCACGCGTCCAATATACATCAACTGACAAGTCTAATATTCTTGCACAAGTACAATGATATTATTTATACTGTTTTTACAATGATGCAGTAGCATACATAACAGAAAATCTTTTGTTTTTTGTGAGAAAATTTCAAAATGGAAAACAAAAGTAATGTAAGAGGGGCCTGGAGACGTGACTAATGAACAGATAAAATGTTATTTTAGTGCCAGGAATGTCTGTCTTGTATATTCTGGACCCTATTTTGAAATTGGCATCTTTTGAAATTTGTGTGAAATTGGCCAAATTGCCAATTTCTGACCACTTTATTGGATAGTTGAAATCAGTAAATTGGCAGTTTCTTGTGCTCAATCGATAAAATGAATAGAATTCTAGAAAAATAGCTATAATTTTAGTAGACTGAGACATTGGAATTGGCCAAAAATAGGGCTCAAAGTGGGCGAAATCGCTGATGCATAAATATCAATACTGCTAATTTTGCAAGAGCATAATTCCGTTAGTTTTTCACCAAATTTCATACTTTTGGTGTCATTATGATCGGAAAAAGATGCTCTATCATTTCATAAGATTTTTTTTTTTCCCCAAAAAATGTTTCACCCTGAAAACGAATTAAGGATCGGGGGTCTCGACCCTGAAAAGGTTATGCTGGGAGGCAGTTGAACAGTCTTTCACCCCTGACACTTATTGTGTTGTCTCTCAACGTGCTAGTGGCACCCCTGCTTTTCATTGGGGAATGTTGCATCGTCTGCCAAGTCTTTTGCTTTCATAGGGAGTGACTCTCGTGTGCAAGTTTGGTACTAATCCCTCTAGGATTTTCTAAGTGTATACAGTAGACCCTCATTTAGCACGGTAGTTACGTTCCTGAAAACATCGTGTTATGTAAAATCGTGTTAAATAATTAGAAGAACTTATGGGAAAAATAGGGTTATGTTCCTGGGAGTTCCCAAAAAGCCAAACAAGTTTTTTTTAGACCAACAGATCTTGCAAAAATTGAAGGTGGATATGTAATTGTAGTTCATTT
>WNWK01012784.1:0-55000 GCA_009830355.1 Cherax destructor | reverse complement strand
TTACGTATAATCTGACATGGTGAGTAGAGTACAGCATAACTTTGTCCCAAGATGCGCAGGTTCAAGCCTCTCTTGCCTCAGATAAAATGTTTGTCAATACTTTCGCTCGGCTGCGGATTGTTGGTGGGTGAGAGTGGGTGTGATGGCACGGTTCTTTTGGGAGATTTTGAAGAGAACTTGCAACGGTTGGTAGTTAGATTTGGGAGGGTATGTAAAAAAAGAAGGAAAAGGTGAAGAGAGTAATAAAAAATCTTGGAAATAAAAGATTAGATGTAAGATTGGAGGGAAGGAGTATGGAAGGAAGTAAATGTTTTTCGATATTTGGGAGTGGACTTGTTGGAAGATTTTTTCAGTGAGATGAATTATAAAACTGACGAGGAAAAAAAAAGTAGATGGTGAACTGAGGCATCTGTGGAGACATAGAATATTATCCATGGAGACAAAAAAGAGATTGTATCAGGATACAGTGGTACTAACACTGTTATATTGTCATACCGAATGGACGAATGTCACACCCATCAACCTCGGCAGAGTTAATTAATAGATAAATTAAATATTACACATAGTTACTTCCACTTAAATGGCCACTGAAAGAGTGACACTTCCAAAACTGATTTAAGTTGCCTAGCTATGTGAAGAAACCTCCTTACACTTAGTAACCACTTAGATTCACATTTAATTATTTTATTAAAACTTATCATATAATTAAGTATTTATTGGGATAACTCCAGACCATAGTAAAATTGAATGTAAAAATTATTTATTAATATTAGGCATCAAGTGAATTTAGTTCACAAATTACACTGACTTATTTAATATTGGGTACTGGAATATCATCCCTAATTTAATCTATATAAAAGGAAAACTTGATTACTCACTCTCAAGAAAGGCTAAGTAATAGAGAACTGAGGTGTTTACAACTCTTGTTGCGCTCAAGCTTGTGTAAACTACGAGCGCACACAGTTGAATTGTAACTGACTCTATTTTCTCATTACTTGCTCTAAATAACCTGAGATTTGAATGTGGCAAGCTTGTGTGTGAAGCTAGGCACAGTTGTCACAAATTATTAAGAAAGGGATTACAGTTAAGCTTTTGTGGACTCCCTTTTACACAGGCCTCCAGGAGCATGACAAAGAGTTGATGAATTAGCAAAACAAGCATGAAATAAAGACAATGTTGAGTATATTTTTTTCCTAAGGCAAGTTTACGAAATATTGTCAGAAAGGAACTAGCAAACGAGTTTGAAGAAAATACAGCAGTACAGATTAGAACTAGCAGATCCATTATCCATCATAATGCAATGTGCCAAGTTTAACATATATATGGAGAAAGTAACAAGGTCAGTATATTGCAAGATGTTGCTATTGCTAGACTAAGTCTATGCTATCAGTATCTCTGGCAGTACGGTCTATATGGAGGTGTCAGTGATATAAAATACATAATGTATGGACAGAGATAGGGCCATACACTGAAGCATTATGTCTTAGACTTAGTGTCAAACAGCCAACTTTCCAAACCCTAAAGGATATGGCAAAGCATCTCATTGTTACTGATAATATATCTGAAATCTTGAGGATATATCAACATTTTGCATAGACTAGATGAACTTTTTTTTATAGAGATTGCAATTCATTTATGAACGATGTGTTTTAGTGGTAATAAGATATCAATATTTTGAGGTTGTATTCCACACTGCTTTGTGAGCATCAACTACGTGACTTTATTGTAAAATGTAAAAATGCTCAGTGGGTCTGACATAGACCCATTGTGACCTCTGTAATCCTGGTTTTTTTTTTTTTTTCACTACTGCTCACAGGATGAGCTGCGGGTACACAATAAACTAGCCCCTCAGGCGGCACAACTAAACTGGGAACAGGGAAATGCACTTGCAAGGTAATATAAATTCTCTAATTAATGCAACACTCCACCACAAATCTCTGGGTTTCTGTCTCTTTATTTCACAGCAAGAGTTCTCACTCTCTGTGATCACAGGAGACCCTCAATTGAAGAGGCATGCTCCCACATCTGTTTACTAAATATATAAATTACAAAAAGGCATTAATTGCAATATGGGTGTGAATCATAGGTTTTAAACACTGCAGATAGGTGGAGACTGGAGGCAGTGAAGATGTCATGTTTGAGGGCAATTTGTGGTGTGAATATTACGCAAAGAATTCGGAGCTAGGAGATAAGGAGGTGCTGGGTTATCAAAGGAAGGAGGAGGGGTTGTCGAGGTAGTTTGGACATACAGAAAGGATGCAGTCAAATACGATGACTAGAAGAGCATATAAATATGGGGTAAAGGGAAGGAGGGGCAAGGGTCGTCCGATGCAGGGAGGGAGAGAGAGAGATTAGTTTACCAACAGAGAGTGAATGTTTAAGAGGCCAGGCCTCGCTTAGAGGAGGAAAGAGCAAGTCCCTGCTTTAAATAGCCCACATGAGTTTAGGACCTCGCATTAATAATAATAATAATAAATGAGGAATGAAAGAGAAAAGTAATTTGCATTGCTAACATAATGTGTACTAACACGAAAATCAGTATTGCAGCACTGTAGCATATACACACACAAGCAGTTGCTATACAGCATTTGTCTGTAATCAAATCACAGAAAGGGTGGTGCTTGAACCCATGGCAGGCGAGTTTTGAAACTCATAGACCAGTGTGCTAACCACTGCACTAGCTGCAAGTCGTATTATTATGATTTCCTGCAATTATAAGTTTTACTTTTCCGTATTATCTTAAGTATTCCATGTTAAAAATAAAGACGGTACACGTTTCTGAATAAGAGAAAAAAAATGCCCGATCATATTTAATAGGCTAGCAGCGTGCTGCTAACTTATTATATATGCATGGGTGTTAGTTGCTGTGATAGATGTGGAGGCTTTGCATTGGTGGTGAATGTTGGTAGTGGCAACAGTGACTGACTTTGGGTTTATGGGATGTATATGGTGTCTGGTGAATATGTCTTTACCATTTTGACGACTACCATACAGCCTGTCACGTACATGGTATATACTGCATACGAGGGCTGGGAATCATCTTTTTTGGAGTTGCATTGGTAACGTTAGCCAGTTTCGATGAGTGGACACCTACCTGCTGGTGTCAATCAAGTTTTGAAGTCATGGAAATCTGAGTTATCGATGTGTTTATGGAAAATAAGCATAAAAGATTGAAAGATTGTTAGTAATTAATAATAATTAAATAATTTACTAAGAATCAGTGAGAGAGAGAGAGAGAGAGAGAGAGAGAGAGAGAAGAGACAGAGACAGAGACAGAGACAGAGAGAGACAGAGAGAGACAGAGACAGAGAGAAAGGAAAAACACGAGCAAAAAATATTAAAATATACTCCACAAATTGCTAACGAACAAGAGATAAAATGTACGAACCACGACTAATCGCATCTACAGGAAACAGAAATTATTACAATAATAGAGATTTAGAATAATTTAAAGAGTCGGGACATGCCAAGATGAAGGTCACAGGAGTATAAATAAAGTATTACACACTGATAGAAGCAGTCAAAGACGAGGTGACGGGACGCCACATGTCAGTGAAAACCTTAAATACAGTATTAAAAAAAAAAAATCTCTGAAGGGATAGTCTTTTTTTTTTAAAGCTTTTTGGAGAACCAGAAAAACTATTCTAGGTGTGTTGCACATTCCTCCAGACTTAGATCGCGACCTTGGAAAACTTCTTGAAGATGATTCTGTAAAGTTTTCCGAACATGGGAGATTTTAAATCCAGTTAAATAAACTGGAGTATTTCCGAACTGGAATTTTACAGCTTATTGATTATAAACCAATAAATGTGTAATACGAGTATTGTGAACGATTATTTTTCCCCGTCTGTTGACACACAGAAATGTACAAATATAAATATCGGTAATTATAGGGGATTTCAATAAAATTACGGAATTTCACAATCAATAGCGACATAGTTCTCAAAAAAATAGTGAATCTCAGTAAATAACCAAACCCTAATAAGCTGCTCTCAATCTTTCTTTTTTTTTTTTAAATAATGCAGAAGGGAATTTAGTAACTTATTTGCTAATCCTTTTAACAAATCATTAAAAACGAGTATTGAGCCAGAGCTGTGGAAGACCACCATCGTAATAAAAACTTACGGAGGAAGTGACAGGTAATTCGCATATATATAGGGTATAAAGAAGGTGCCGAAGATGTGTCAAGACAGAGCTCACACCACTTGCTTAAACAGAAAACTTAAGATTTACAAAAGATGTAAGAAGTCATTGGTTTGACAAAAGATGAAGGGAACGATTTACTAAGTATCAGTATTAACTCTCCTTTCCCAGTATAGGTACATCGACAGTGTGCTGATATTCTACTGCATATAATAGTTAAAAAGTATGAACAGAAGCTAGCTGGGAGAATGTTGGTTGTTATTTTGGTGGTAGTAGGCTTGGAAGGATAGTAGTTGTGGTAGTTATAGGCTTGGTTTAGTTCGCTGTAGCGACGCTAACGCTGGTGGTGATGAAAAACCTGACGTTGCTTCCATTGTCGCCACCTCATGTCGACACCATCATCACCGTCGTTCTTATTCCCTCCGCCGTCCATTCCCACCGCCGCTGCCACCGCTGTCGCCGCCGTCACTATCGCCGCCACCGCCGTCACTATCGCCGTCACGGCCGTCACTATAACCGTCGCCGCCGTCACTATAACCGTAGCCGCCATCACTATCTCCGCCACCGTCTTTCATAGTCACAGTCGGCATCTCACCACTGTAACTTCCCACAAATAATGGATGCATTGTCTTGTATTCTGAAAATGTCAAAGAAGATGAATTTTACCGCTGGCGGATGAATATTATAATACCTCCGTCCGTCCTCGCATTGAGAATTAAGAGCTTTTTTTATTTTTAGATAAAAAGTTGGATGCTATCAATAAACTTCCATAAATGAATATTGGACCAGGGATCACTAGACAGTATCTATTTCTTAAAGATAAATATCTTTAACATGTGGATTTGTAAAAAAAAAACTAGCCTATTTGGGAAACAGGTTTTCATATAAAAAAAGATCACAAGGTTATTATAAAGCTTTTATACTTGCAAGTATAATTATAATTTGTAGTAGATTTATGTATGGTTAGTGATGTTTATTTATTACGGCGAATATACAGACAAATATCATTGCTGCATCAAAGCATTATATTTATTACTAACGCCAAAAATACACCAAACTGTACTTCCTGGAGAGCAAACGAGAAATACAAGTATCAACCATAACTTACACACAAAAATATTGGAGGGACTGGTATCAAATCTGCACACCGCAATAACTGCTTACGAGGGCAGACATCTTGGGTACATTACGATGTGACTCAATAAGCTTAAAAGATCCAAGACATTTCATCACCCTTCTTTCAGATGTAAAGGAAATTACCTACAGGAAACTTAAAGGAGACTTAAAAATTGCCTAAGACCGTTCCTCATTTTGCTAGGACGTCACTTATGTCTCAGAGTGTGCCACAAGTGACACAGATGGCCCAACCCTGACTGGTCGGGCCACCTGAGATCGATTCACAGGCGAGATTAATCCAACAATCGTTAACAGGTAGACAATAAGAGTCTAACTGATCCATCGCGAGAAACTCAACAACAAAAGAAACTATAGAAAATTTTAACATTAACATAAGCCAGCTTACAGCCGACTTGAAGACTATATTTAGTACACGGAGAGATTTAACAGGTTAACCTGAGCAAAATAACCTAAACTAACGTAATCTGGAATAAGGAAATCTAGAGCGCAAAACATCGGAAGTGACCGAAAATATAAAGATAGTGACGGAAGTGTAACAGGAAAATACGAAGAAATAGGAATGGTATGTTGAGATACCGAAGGAGGTATTTAAACACTAAATTGTGATACCGGTAAAAAACTAAAAAAAAAAAAAAAAAAAGCGTTAGTCCAAACCAAAAGTTCCGAGGTAACGAGATTCTTGCATGTGTTATGCAAAATCTCATGATAACTGTCAGAAAGAATGATGGTTTAACAATGATGTTGAGGACTCTTACCTAAACAATGATGGTTTAACAATGATATTGAGGATTCTTACCTAAACAATGATAGTTTTACAATGAAAATGAGCGCACTCGCCAAAAGAACTGACGCGTTTTTATGCGCAATCGCAAAAACACAAATCCTTCAAGAAATAAATAAATAAATGAAAACTTCAAAAGCTACGAACCGGTTCAAACGATTTAGAATGTTAACAAATAACTTTCAGACTTGAAAAAAAAAAGAATTTAAAGTAGGTGAGCGCGTATATTACGTTGATCAGTTACGTAGCACAGATACCAAATTTATTCAACGTCTTTGCCAGATTCATTCAATATTATTGTCAGATTTATTCAATACTGATGCCAGTTTAAGTCTGAATCAGTGTCACATTTATTACTCAAAGCAGCCAGACTTTTTCATCACCGCAAATAAATTTGTCCTGCAGCGTGGCCAGGTTTGCTCCGTACCTTGTCAAGATTTGTTTATGTGGCTATATTAAGCCTACAACCTGGCTGGGTTTGTTGATTCAGCTTGTCGGGATTTAGCAACATTATGCACATGCTAAACAACCACACTCTCCGGATTTAGTGTCATTATGCACATGCTGGACAACTACACTGTCCGGATTTAATAAACATCACATCCAAATTAAAAAACATTTCCGCTCAAACTTTTTCGAGAGTTTCTAAATTTCAGAAGAAGCGGACACTTCATTTTAGTGAACTACTTCCAGAGTGACAGTAGCAGCAGGTAGCAAGGGCAGAAAAAACAAGAAAAAATCCTCCATTATGAAGCTGGCGAGTGAGCCAGTGGCAGGCGGGAAGATCGCATTGAGTATTGTGTTTATTCACACCACAATGGCCCGAAATTAGCGTATTTGGCCGTCAGCGGTGGTTGGGCTAGTTATAAGAGTGGGTTTGGTTGTGATTTAAATGGTCGGCGGGGCAAAAGAGTGAGAAGCCCGTGGCGCAGGATGTATCAAGGAGAGTCCAATGGGGGGAGCATGCTGCAGGGGCCTTATGTACATGGGGGCAGCTCTGGCTCTGCCGTCTCCACCCCTTCATTGATGCTAATTGCCCGAGGAAGCGATGGGAAAGTGCTTGGCTAATCGCGTCTTTTGACAACATTAACAGTTCAAGTGCTGTGAATCTAGACTCTGGGATCCCCGTAACGTGTGTCCTGGTTACTGTCGCGGCCGCTGTCTGCTTCTTGTCTTATGGTGAACCTCGAACATAACGCCCTGAAAAATAGAAGACATGACCACATAGCTGTAATTCACATGAAGCAAAGAAGCCTCTGATTTATACTGCCGAGTAAATTCTATAAATCTTACCTGGATGTCAGGATCATGCAGGGCCGGTCAGTTAACGCTGGTAGCAGTGCACCTTTAACCAATGAAAATACTTCAGCTACAGATACTTGTTTTTGATTGGCTTAGGGCTCTAGTCTACTTAGAAATGTAGCATTATCTTCAGTTATTTTTTGGGGTCAGCTTTTTTGTTTGGTTGAGAATATTATAGTCTTTACTAGAAAAATATCGTGTTTGTCACTTTCTTTACGGTTCCTTATTATTTTTCTTATTTATTGCCGACACATTTCCGTCCTTCTTATGAGTGTACCTTCGTGATCTGTCGGTGTGTGTGTGTGTGTGTGTGTGTGTGTGTGTGTGTGTGTGTGTGTGTGTGTGTGTGTGTGTGGGTGTTTGAAGGGGGTGTTTTACCAGTTGTCAACGCATTTGTCGATATACACTTGACCTGTTTAGTGGTTTTGTGTGTTTGTGCGTCCTTGCAAGAATGGGTTATCCTACAAACAACGGTTCTGCAAGTATCACTCATTAACTATTATGTTGACAGTGAGGGAGCTGAAGTAAGTAGTTCACTCTCTGTATAACGATAATATATAGATTCACCTCATTTTACCCATTGTACATATGTGATATACACTGAGCTATTTAACTTTTGAATAGTGTATATTAAATATATATAGAGCATTGCACAGTCGTTATATGCAGTTACCGTACCTTACCCTATCTACATGTATGATATATACAGTTCTTTCGTTTAACTTGACGGTTCTCTGAACCATTTACCTATATTATTAAATTATTGTAAACTTATCTAAAATATATTTAGTTGAATTAGGCTAAATTAAATTGCTCTTGTTATAATAAGGTTAGGTAAGTTTTTTGAGGTTCTTTTGCTCCAAAATTATTAATTTTTACAATAACATAAATAAAAAAAATATATCTTTAAACGTATAAGAGAAAATTTTAGAAAGGACTAAATTTTAAATGAGTTCTTGCTAATTGACCAGTTTTACATGTTCGGCACGACATTATATATATATATATATATATATATATATATATATATATATATATATATATATATATATATATATATATATATTTTAAAGAGCAAGATTAGAGTATTCTAAGTCAATATAAATTTCCTCTGTAATAATAGGTATGGATTAGCAATGTAATATAAGTATCCTCATGTGAAAAGAAAAGTTACCTACGTAAAAATAATCTTCACGTAAAAAAAAATCATGTAGAAACTAAATAAACTCCCCATGTAATAGATTGCGCAAAATAAAGCTGTATTAAATCCTCAGAAGAAAGAGTGGGTTGAGGAAACTTGGAAGAGCAAAAAAAAAAAAAAAGTGTGTGGTGGTGTGTTCCATAGGACTGAGGTGCGTGGCAGCGTGTCCCCCGTATGTCCTGCGCCAGTCCCACTGGGAGTTCCCATCCCGGCACGATTCCTAATTCCTAGTAACTCACCCAAGCCCTAATTATTTCTTAATTCTGAGCTATGTTACGTTTTCACGGACTAGGTCCCCAAGGTGCTCCTAAACCCAGCAAATCTTCGCCTCGGTGCAGTACATTTCGTTCAGCAGCGTTGCCCCGCCGGCAGGGAGTTATGATGCTTTTGGGGAAATGGTGAAAATGCGACCGAGTACAATAGTTGGGTTGAGATGTGAGTTGATGAACATTTTCTGGTGGCCTTTACTGTCCCTCTCGCCCTCGCAGAATTTATCACTCATTATTGTGGTTTTACTCTAATGAAAGTACAGGTGAATAAATTAATTAGTCAAGGGGTAGTCAAGGGAAAATCAAGGGGGGAGTCAAGGAATGGTGGGGGAGGATGGAAGGGGGGACGAAAATGCCGAAAGTGAAGCATTTACCCCCCAAAAAAATGATCTTGGGAGAGTAAATGTTTTGGTGCTTTATTTTTTATTAGAAGACGGTTGCGAGCGGAGGGAGAGAGTAAAGTAAGAGAGAGAGAGAGAGAGAGAGAGAGAGAGAGAGAGAGAGCAAGAAAGGTCAAAACGAAGACGCACGAGGTATAGCAAATCCATTAATTAAGGAAAGCTCATGTCACCAGTTACCACGTTAATGAAAATTCAGTCGCTCTGACGTGGTGTGATGGTCGTGCGCGTTGATGGTCGTGCGCGTTGATGGTCGTGTGCGTTGATGGTCAACGGTCGTGTGTCTGATGGTCTTGTGCTCTGAGTGTCTTGTGCTCTGAGTGTCTTGTGCTCTGATAGTCGGTATGATGTGATGCAGCTTCACGAATGGTACCGTCAGCTGGCGTCACCACCACCAGGTACCATCACCAGGTACCACCACCAGGTACCACCACCAGGTACCACCACCAGGTACCACCACCAGGTACCACCACCAGGTATCACCACCAGGTATCACCACCAGGTACTACCAGCAGGTACTACCACCAGGTACCACCACGGTACACCATGGTCAAGGTACCACCAAGTATCACCGATACCAGTACTACAGCGGTACTACCAGAGGTACCACCACGGTGCCTGGTGATGGGAAGATGACGAATATAAGCACTAGGAGGTTGATGAAGAGGACTGGTAGTAATGATGGTGATGGAGGGTGGTGCTGATGACCATTACGAAGAAGAGGGTGATAATGATGGGATAATGTCACTCTCCTTCATCAACCCGCTTCTCTGTCCCCCCGCTCTCCCTCGTTTCGCCCTCGCTACTCACGCTCATCCCTTTCCTTATTGATTTTACCATTATTTTATTTCATTATTCTCTCTTTTTTTTACGTTTTCTCTTGCTCCAAGATGTTATCTCCTCTTCTGTTCCCTTATCTTCTCCCCACGTCTTTAAGCTTCTTCCTTTCATCTTCTTGTCCTCTCTCGTCAATTCTTTAATAGATTCATCCTCTATTATTTGTCTTGTCATTGATTTATTCTCTATTATTTGTCTTGTCATTGATTTATTCTCTTATTATTTGTCTTGTCATTTATTTATGCTCCTTTTTCTGTTCTCATTATCTCCCTCATCTATCGTCAATCACATATTCCCTCCTGTGTGTGTGTCCTATTTTGCCTATTTTCTACCTTATTATTGTGTTTCTTATCGCCTAGTTCACAGTAGGTTTTTCAGTTAGGTGATGTATTCTGTATGTCTGTCGTAAAAAAGGTCACTGCCTTCCTTTTCCCTTTTTTGTTTTGGAATTTATCGTTTTTTTTCGTCTTCTCTATAGTGTTTTAAACATTTCTCAATTATATTTTTCTTCTTGAGATCGTCTCTGTTCTCCCTAAGTCTTTTCCTTGGCTTCTCCTTTCATCGGCCCTTTTTTTCCCAACCTCTTCTCTTTTGCGTCTTTTTTTTTTCCTTTCGAATTTGTCCATCCTTTCTAGTTTGTTCCATCTCTTCATTCTTGTGTTCTCTCTTTTCATTTCCGTGAAGTTCCATTTGTTTCCATTTTCTTTGTGAGAGACTGCAGGCTTTGTTGTTCCTCTTCCATGTTCTAATGTCTTCATTCCTTCCCCACTCCCCATTTTATTTCATCAGTTTATCATTTTGTTCTCTCTTTCCATCCTCTAACTCTCTCTCTCATTCCCATCCCCCTCTCGTTTAACTTTCTCTTTTATTTCTCCCTCCTTCCACCTCATTCAACTCACTTCCTCCTCTTCTCTCACCTAACCCCCACCTCGGTCATCTCTCTCAGAGCCTTTCTCCTTGCTACCCTCCCAGCGTCTCCACTGCCGGGTAATCTCCCGCATTAGCGTGGCTCATGTCCCTTCACCGTACTTAATCAGAAGTTAAGCTCACAGTTCCTATGGGATTGTTCTTATGTCCAGTCCAGCGGAGGAGCTTAATGCCTAATTGGTACGTATGGCCTGGGTGTGCCATCCACCCCCAGGGAAGGTGAGGGAGACACAGACGGGGAGAGAAAGAGAGAGTGAGTGTGTCAGACCGGAACTTAGGTGACTTAGCTGCGATTACCAGAGTAATTAGCTCCACTCGGGCGTTGCGTTAATCATTGCAATGGTTCACCACTATCCACAAATCACTGAAACAACAACAAGTCTTCCTTTTTTAGGTCAAGTTAGCCACTGATGTAAACATTCCTTTGGAATAATGCGTTGAAGTTGATATTCCTTTGCAAAACTATGTTAATATTCCTTTGCAAAACTATGTTAATATTCCTTTGCAAAAGTTGTTGATGTAGATATTCCTTTGCAAATGAACTAACATTCCCTTTTGGCACTCTGGCAGTTTAATGAGGCAGAAATTTCTAATGTTTGTAAGACCGACAGGAGGCATCGGTGCCATACCTGGTCAAAGAAGTCAACTATATCTAATTCAATATCACATATGATCTTGTATTTATCAAATGTTTGGTGCAATGAAGTGTTCAAGAGAAAAGTAGGGTCGAGACATGCAATTCTTACATGTTAACAGTAGCTAATGCTAGTAAAACGAATCCTATAATACGTTATGAGACTGTCTTAAAATTCTTGACCCTAATCGAATTATTGTCCAGTAAGGGCCGTTGTTGTTAGGTTGAAGGGCTATGACTACAGGGAGACCATGTGAACGATTTTGCCGACGTATCGGGATTAACACCGACGATTCATGCCACGGTTCACCCATCAGGCTGGTAACCTTGAGAAAGGAGAACGTATGTCTCAGAATGCTGTGGCGGACTACTGGGTCGAAACTCACCCCGTCCAGGAGTAGTGGAAGCGACAGGCTACGCACTCCAAGACCGGCCAGAGACACGAAAAGAAATGTCCTGGCAGAATAGAAACTGCGTCGTGAAGAAGGTATTCCGCCGTGTCTGTCTGGGGGGGACACAAAGGGCACCAAGAGTTGGCCAGTATATACTCGTCTTGCTAAATATCGTGCGTTTTATACCGAGGGTAATTAATCTACATATTTGGAGGTGGATGTTTGTCTTTCTAATTACAGAAGTGGCTTAAAATGTATTAGTTAAAACATAATCTTGGACAGTCTTTTTTATAATATTTTTAAATGAGCAAGATTCTCCTACTGGGAATATTATTTCACTCAATTTATTAGTACTAGAAAATATTCTAGTGTTTATTTTTAGTGGTCAGCTTACCATCTAGTGCTATGTAATATGAGCAGTTCAGCATTTGTTACTATTAATCACTAACAACATAGCTAACACTAGTACTAACATACAAGTTAGTACTAGCATTAGCTAATATTTTAAGCAGATGAAAAACACGGCAGTGGCGTATTTACAATTTACACCCCTCGATTATAATGTAACTTGTAAAAAAAATGAACAACGCATTGCAGAAACGTTTTTAACGCTTTTATAAAAAAAATAGCTGTTTAAACTGCAATATATGTTGCATATTTCCAGGTAATGGGATTGTATGGTTGCTCTTTATGGATCACATTTGTAGATGTATAAGTTATTGAGAAGTGCCAATCCCGAAGGCACTACAGATAGGAAGCAAGTTACACAAGGACTGAAAGGATCGTCACTATGAGACAATTCTCTATAGACTGGGGATCAGGCACACACAATTCAGCCTATAGTCACCTGTTTTTAAAGTGTTTTTGCCTCTCTGACCGTGGAGCACATTTTAGCTGTTCGCCCACGACTTCGACCTTTGCACTTGCATCATAGAATCGATACTTACCGAGTTGCCTTTGGGGATCTCGTGGAAATATTTAGTGGAATCTTTGGACATTCTCTATTTTTTTTTTTTTGAGTGATATAAATGCGATGGTGTGACAATATTCGTGTGTTCGTTCGTGCTGGTTGTATTTATTGTTTAATTACACCATTTTTGTTATTGCGTTGTTTCGTATTTACGTTTTTTTTTTTTGTAAGGAGCGCTGAGTCATAAGTCAAAATGCTCTTCAAATCTCACATCTTTCCTGTCCTTTGTGACTTGTTTCTCTTGTGGCGAATTATAGAAATGAAGAATAAATCCTTTATGGCGAGCTATGAAACTGAATAACAACCTCATGGCAACCCAGTGGCGAGTTATGAAACTGAGTACTGTAATAACTTTGTGGCGAGTTATGAAACTGAGTACTGTAATAACTTTGTGGCGAGTTATGAAACTGAGTACTGTAATAACTTTGTGGCGAGTTATGAAACTGAGTACTGTAATAACTTTGTGGTGAGTTATGAAACTGAGTACTGTAATAACTTTGTGGTGAGTTATGAAACTGAGTACTGTAATAACTTTGTGGCGAGTTATGAAACTGAGTACTGTAATAACCTTGTGGCGAGTTATGATCATGTTATATTATTAATTGTAATGAAAATAGTTTGCTTTCATTTTTAGATGTATTATTTTGGTAAAGTATGGATGTAATATAATATTTTCGAACTATGTAGCTCCCTGGTGTCAGATCTGGGAACCAGTTGTCGTAAATTTATATAGGTAAATGTTTATAAATAAAGCTAAAACACAGTGTGTTGCTTGGCGGTTTTGTAGATTTTCTTAGATTTTTAATTTGGTATTCCCGAAGGAAAACCTTTAAGTGATTGCTAGATTTTTTTCGTTTTTTCTTCTTCCTCCAATTTTTCGTTTTCCTTTCGCTCATAACTCGAGAAAGCCTAATCCCGTCAGTTTCAATTTTTCAACGCTTGAGAAATGATAATCATAATTTTTCAAGGGGTGGACCGGTAAGCCATTGGAAGGTCTCGGTCATATAACCAAGAGCTCCAGTGCCGGGTCATCATATGACTTAAGACCCGTGTCAGGAAAGTTATTCTATTTCCTGACGACTCTTACCTAACCTAACCCTGAGTATGGTAACTAGGGCAAGACAAGACAAGAGAGTTTAGGTAAGACCCCTGTGTGGTGAGCGGGGTAGACGACGGGACAGGCGAAGAATAGCACTGGAGAGGAGTGTCCATAGTCGTAGAGAAAGTGCCAGGGCTTAACGCGGATTGGAGAAACAGGAGGGGTAATCTGAGAACTAGAATGCATCGTTCGTAGTTGGTGGAAGTCTTGATTCTTGGGTAGCTAGTCGCAAGAGGGGAGGCAGGTGGGGACACCAGAGGCAAATTTCTTGAAAGTTGGTTCTGGAGAGGTGGTACAGTTTTGATTTATTACCAAAAGTAAAACGGAGTGGTTTGATGAACTCCAGAACTTGGGTAAGAGTGAAATTGTGTGAAGGTTCACAAGCCAACTTAACAGACCCAGCACAGAGCTCTTTGTACCGTTTTGTGCAGGTTATGGTGTCCTTATTCGAAGACACGTAGAAAGTCAGGTTGTTCCAAGTAGGTGAGTTGGTGCAGGAGTCAACAACATCCTCCTCTTCCTCAGAAGAGGATTCAGAGGGCGAGTTTACGATGGTGCTGACAGGAGACTGGGACAGCAGTAGTGGAGAGATGTATTGGTGATGTGTCAACAGGTTGGGAGACGTGGGAGGCGGTGCTTGATGCAGAATGATCAGCGTTATCGGCGATGGAGGTAGTTGTAGAAGTTTCAGGAATAGTTGCTCGGGCAGGAGACAGGTCTGCAGGTGCAGTGAAGTTCACAATTTTGGGAAGAATCTTGAGGATGTCGGCTGAAGGTATGGAGTCAGGAAAATTGAAGGCAGGCACGTTGTTCAGGTGGGATAGTTCGTTCATTGTATTGTTGAAAGTGCTGGGATTTGCTGCGTTTGCAAGGTGTACATGCACCAAGCAGTACAGCACCTTGGAGGAAGCACCGTCAGGGAGTGGAGAAAGGGAGTTGCTAGGCGAAGGTGTCTGTAGAGTGGCGTGTAGAATTTTGGTGGTGTCAGTTTGTAGTTTGGTTATTGAAGTGTACGTCGGTAAATTGGAGGTGTTCTTCAGATCTTTAGTTTTCTTCGATATGATTTCTTTTCTGAGTGGGCGCTTAGCTGCAAGAGTATGATGATTACCCTTGTAATTAAGACATGTTGGAGCCGTAGTGATGGTGCAGGACCTGAATTCGTGTTCATCATTTCCCCATTTAGAACAGAACTTCTTATCTTTGATTGGGCAGTCCTAGATGTTGTGATTATAAGAGTGACAGGTCCAGCAATGGGAGACGTGTATGAAGCGTTATGGTTCCATATGGCTTGGGTGGATGTGATAATATGAGATGGCCAGTCCTTCAGACAGAGCTTGGGCAGCCATAGAGATGTCTGAGAAAGTAATCTTTATCATTGATGAAGCGTTAGGGATCTTGGTGATGATGTCTACCGAGGCCCAAGTGTTTTGTTCCTCGATAGATGACTTCAGTGCTTCAGTTGAGAGAGACATGACGGTCTTATGAGGCCTTTTCATAAAGATGGATCGTTTCACCTTCAAGAATGGACACGGGGATATGGTGAATTGTCGTGTTCGTAAGGTTTTGATTGAAGAGTCGTCCATTAGTTTTGATGCTTCAGTGTCGTCTGTGCAGACAACAATGAAGGAATCCTTCAGAGAGTGGATTGCCGTAAATTTGACCTGCAGGCAGGTCCTAACGGCGGTAGCTAAAGCTAGCTTCGAGGAGTCATTGATTACTCCATTCACAGGCTTGATTTCCCCACGATGCGACAGCATTGTGAGAAAGGAGGTGGCGTTTGTAGAATATAAATTCCCCTCCCCAGCGGGGATCGAAGGGAGACTTCTTGAGTGTAGAGCGACTGTCACTAGAGTAAGATTCTTGGAACACTTAGCATACGTACGTACCCTATGATCAAACTTGTTGAACCCGTTCCAAGCATCCTGGAATGACTCCAGTAACTTCCAAAACACTCATTAGTATAACTTCAAACGTTCAAAAAGAGTGACTTCTAATTCGATGACGGCGGAGAGCGAGATTCAAGTGTGTAGTTGTAGATCTGACCATTTTATGTGTAAAATAGTGTGAGATTTATATTCCCGTTAAATCGCGTTAAATAAATTTCAGTTTCCTCTTCTGAACGGTTTTAATATTTATTAACTATTGTATCTCATGGTCTGCATAGTACCTATTAAGTTTTGTTTGTGTGCCGACAAATTTATCAGTATAGTAAAATAGCTTAAAAAACTTTGAATCGTTCGAATCCGTGCCATAATTGCAGAATAACTCCTCTGATCAGCTTAAAGTTTCTTCCACTGGTTTGGTTTCCCGAAGTCAAGGTTCGTGCTGTTACTGGGTAGTGTAAATCCCATTTTGCCAGTTTTACTGAATGGTGACATTTTTATTCTATAATTTAAGAATGTGTTTTCTGGTCAACTTCAAAATATTGCGTCCATGGAAGTACAGGGGACTGGGGTTACACAACACGGGGACACCTTTCTTAGATCGTGCAACGACCAAAATACATCTTAGTTATTTATGGGAGTTGGCTTTTAAAATCCAAAATTTGATACTGTGAGAGATGGTGTGTAGAGGAACAAAGGTATCACCATCAATCACTCTGATGGGATCGATGGCATATTAAGTTGCTATTATTATTATTATTCCTCCTCGTCATTCTCCGCCTCCTTCTTGTTCAGTATTAACCATCAATAAAGATCGTAGAGGTTTATTCACGGCTTCGGTTAAGACGTGGTGTACAACATTTGTTGACACTGGAGATGGACGCTATGTCTTGTAAGCCACAGAACCTGTGCTAAACCAGGAAGTATCACCTTCCCTAGTGAGCGTCCGACGCGTGTTGCTTCAGTAAACAGTATGAGGGGTCATCATCCAGTGTTACTCTTACATCAGCCCGCCTGTGTTACGAGGGCTTCAATAAGTGTCCGTCAGGGTGCAGCAAAAATCACTTCCGCCGCTGCAAAGTGTACCAGGGATTTCCTACACTCATTTCCTCCTCAAGTCTTTCACACGACGCTGGGTTACTTAACGCGGTGTTGGGGTTTGAGTGTTTTGTGGCTAGTGGTAGGGAATTCTTCCATGGGAAAGATCCCACTCTACTAACAGTGTGTTTGCCTGATTGGGAATCCAGCATAAATGGTTGGTATATTTCCCCTTTCATTTAAATATGCTGACACGGTCGGTGACACAGAATGAATTATGGATGTAGATTGCAGATTGTGAAAAATTGGCATTGAATCATTTTAATTTCTTTGTGATAATGATTTATGTAATATGAGAATGAAATGATCACGAAAATTGCAACTTGATAATGATTATGCAAATTTGATGATGTTAAAATGGAATGTACTTAAAGCTCTAATTACTGTAACTAGCCACCTTATCGCATACATTACGTTGAAATAATGCTTAATTATATAACTGAGGCTCATGATGACCACCTACCTTACATGTCGTACTTGCTCTGTGTGGGGATATGTGATTACCTGTTTGTATGTGTGAGAATGAACACAACAAGGTCGAGAGATTACTTTTAGACCCGCCTTTTAGACCCACCTTTTAGACCCACCTTTTAGACCCGCCTTTTAAGCTACAGTCACCGACATTATTGGTTCCTGGCATCTTGTACCATGGTAAATTAGACACATATGCAACACTTGGGTATCTTTATTGAGGAAACGTTTCGCCACACAGTGGCTTCATCAGTCCATACAAAGGAGAATCGTGAAGAACAGGAGGAGTGTGAGGTTGTCAGGCCCTCAATCTTGAGTAGATGTTGTCAGTCCATCAATCTTGAATATAATAACAGCATATGAGCAGAGGGAGCTTATATACTGTAGACAGGAGAGGTGCAGCAGTTGTAGGAGGTGTCACATTTGTTCAATGTGGAAGTAGGTCGTGCCCAAGGAATAGGCAAGCGAAGAAATCCCTGTATTAAGATACCAAGATGTTGTAGTGTCAGACAGGATGTGAATGAACATCGACTCAAGATTGAGGGCCTGACAACCTCACACTCCTCCTGTTCTTCACGATTCTCCTTTGTATGGACTGATGAAGCCACTGTGTGGCGAAACGTTTCCTCAATAAAGATACCCAAGTGTTGCATATGTGTCAAATTTACCAACTCGTCGGTTCTCTGAACCATTCATTCACATCTTGTACCCTATCATACCTATTCTTGAAACAGATGTTTGCTTGCACCACTTCCTCATCTAGCTCATTCCATTTCAATTAGCTAGTTAAATAGTAAATCAATTACATTGTAAAGATATATCCTAAATCTCTGTGACTTTTGTTCAAAAGTGTGTTAATCCAACGAATAAGTAACATTCCTGTGGCTCTTCTTTTTTTTTTTAATTTCGATCTGTGCACATCTCTCGCCCTTGCACCGTACATTACGCCCTGTCGCTATCTGCCCTGTCAGATCTTCAATCTCTTCTACGTCGTAATCATGTCTTGCCCGGTCTTTCATCTAAAATCATCAGGTGCAATTCATTTAATCTGTCCTCATAACTCAATCTTCTCAGCTCTGGGATTAATCTTCTTGTAAATCACTAAATCTTTTCTAGTTTCCGAATATGCTTGACCAAGTGTGCGGTCCTTTCAGGTTCTTAGTAATCTATGACAGGCCTTGTGTGTGTACTCACCTAGTTGTGGTTGCAGAGGTCGAGTCATAGCTCCTGGCCCCGCCTCTTCACTGGCCGCTACTGGGTCACGCTCCCTGCTTTATCATACCTCTCCTTAAAGCTATGTATGGAACCTGCATCCACTACATCGCTTCCCAAGCTATTCCTCTTCCCGACCACTCTATGACTGAAGAAATACTTACTAACAATTCTGTGATTCATTTGAGTCTTCAGCTTCCAACTGTGTCCCCTTGTTGCTGTGTCCCATCTCTGGAACATTCTGTCTCTGTCCACCTTGTCTATTCCTCTCAGTATCTTATATGTCGTTATCATGTCCTCCCTATCTCTCCTGTCCTCCAGTGTCGTCAGGTCGATTTCCCTTAACCTCTCCTCGTAGGGCATACCCCTTAATTCCGGGACTAGTCTTGTTGCAAACCTTTGCACTTTCTCTAGCGTCTTTACGTGCTTGGCTAGGTGTGGGTTCCAAACTGGTGCTGCATACTCCAGTATGGGCCTAACGTACACAGTGTACAGGGTCCTGAACGATTCTTTATTAAGATGTCGGAATGCTGTTCTTAGGTTTGCTAGGCGCCCATATGCTGCAGCAGTTATTTGGTTGATGTGCGCCTCGGGAGATGTGCCTGGTGTTATACTCACCTCCAGATCTTTTTCCTTGATTGAGGTTTGTAGTCTCTGACCCCCTAGATTGTATTCTGTCTGCGGTCTTATTTGCCCTTCCCCAATCTTCATGACTTTGCACTTGGTGGGGTTGAACTCCAGGAGCCAATTGCTGGACCAGGCTTGCAGCCTGTCCAAATCCCTTTGTAGTTCTGCCTGGTCCTCGTCCGTGTGTGTATGTGTGTGTGTGTGTGTGTGTGTGTGTGTGTGTGTGTGTGTGTGTGTGTGTGTGTGAGGTAGTGGAAGGGATAATATCAACTTCTGAAACAGTATATGGGACTTGTGTCGTCCAGCTCTTCATCTTGGTCGTTCTTCTGCCACCATGAAAATGAACAAGTAATCTTAACATCCATGTTGCTTATCGGCGTCTTTTATGTCCAGTAGATTTTGTATCAATTTAATTAGTAAATTTGTTTCTGGCCATCTCTTTCGTATAATTATCATTATTACGTAAATATTGATCTCATTTCCTTATCTTAGAAGCGTCGTTTTTTTCCTTCTTTCATTTTACGGTAAATTCATTTTAAGATCCTTTAAATGTTTATGTTTTGATTTGTTTTTATCATTCATAATTGGCTGACATTATTACCGATTTATTTCTAAATGAGTTTTGAATGTTGATACTAAGAATTTATTACTTTCTTGTAAGTAATAGTCTGGAGTGATGGTGTTGTCCTCTTTCACTCGTTAACATATCCATCATCAGAGAGGAATTTTGTTAACCCCTTTTCCTTTATTTTGGTGTAATAAGCCATCTATTTTATTTGTAATTTCCGTATTCTAATATAATGATTTCAACTTTTATCTTGACTGGATCTCGGTACTGAGTCTTTTGACAGAAACTGACATATCGATTAGTGGTAATTTCAAAGACACTATTAGCAGGGGAAAGTATTATACAACTTTTCATCAAGATGATTGGGACTTCAGCAAATACTGTAATTAGTCAGTCTTTCACTATACCTATTACATTCTTCTTTATTCATCACTACTGAATGTTTAGTCGCAGGCATTAATGAGTACAGATCTTTCGTCTTCCATTCGTAGATTTACCAATAAAATCTCTACATTGCGGAAGGTCTCGGTCAGATGACCAAGAGCTCCAGCTGTGGGTCATCACATGACTAAGACCTTCGTCAGGAAACACTTGTCCTCTTTCCTGACAAATATTGTGTTTTGTGGTTAAATTTCAGTGGGTTTTTTCTTGTAATTATTGTTATGTCTCAGTCTTTTCTTCCGGCTCTGTCTCTTCCTCATAATGATACATCTATTTTAAACGCTATTTTATTTATTAAAGAGGCCCCTGAATTATTTTCTTTTTAGCCCACAACATGCTGGCAATTAAACAGAGCTAAGAGCCATATAGGATAGCTCTAAGCTCTATTTAGTATAAAATCCTGATGTGTTATATCTGTAATACCAAGTAATAAATATGTTAGTGCCTGAATTATCATACAGATGACTCGAGAATATATTGGAAAAACTACGCAATTTATATACTGGTAACCAGAGACGAGCATACTGATATTTAAAAGCTGTTTATGCCCAGAGATGATCATGCTAACATAACAAGTTAAGCTGCATCAGACTGTCGTCTATTGAGGACACGGTTAATCTCAAAGAAGATATAAACCAAGTTTTCCAATGAGCAGCGGAAAATAATATGATGTTCATTGAAGATAAATTCCAACTACTCCGTTATGGAAAACTGGAGGAAATAATAACTAGAACTGAGTATACTACAAACTCTGATCATACGATAGAGCGGAAAAATAATGTGAGGGACCTGGGAGTGGTAATGTCTGAGGATCTCACTTTCAAGGATGACAACAGTCCCACGATCACAACTGCATAGAAAATGATAGGATGGATAATGAGAACGTTCAAAACAAGAGATGTCAAGCCAGTAATGATCCTTTTCAAATCACTTGTTCTCTCTAGGCTGGAATCTGGATGCACATTAACATCTCCGTTCAAGGCAGGTGAAATTGCAGATCTAGAGAGTGTAAAAAGAACCTTTACTGCACATATAAGGTCTATCAAACACCTCAACTACTGGAAACGCTTGAAAGCACTTGACTTGTACTCGCTCGAACGCAGGCGAGAGAGATATATCATAATCTACACTTGGAAAATCCTAGAAGGAATGGTCCGAATCTGCACACAGAAATCACTCCCTACGACAGTAAAGACTAAGCAGGCGGTGCAAAGTAGGGGCGCCATTAGTACACTAAGAGAAAACACCATAAGTGTCCGGGGCCCAAGACTGTTCAACAGCCTCCCACCAGCATAAGGAGAATTACCAATAGCCCCTGACTGCCTTCAAGAGGGAGCTGGACAAATAGTCGGTGCCGGATCAGCCAGGCTGTGGTTTGTACGTTGGACTACGTGCAGCCAGCAGTAACAGCCTGGTTAATCATGCCCTGATCCACCGGGAGGCCTGGTCGTGGACTGGGCCGCGCGGGCGTTGATCCCCGGAATACCCTCCACGTAGACTCCAGGTAAGCACAAAGAAATAATCATACTCATACAAACGGTAAAATTATTATATAAGAATATAGAGATTAACATACACCTATATCTGTTAGTATATAGTACAGACTTACACAGACGATCCTAATGAACTGGCATAATTATCAGAATGATTATAAGCATTTATCCTAGCATGCACACATGCTAGGATAAATTCTGATACATTTTAGATGCTTCAGAGTAAGATCCTTTCAGAGAATTTTTAAGTTCCACTACTTGAGGTCGCAATTTACCAAGCTGAACTGACCACAATTGCACACACGTGGGTGATTACGCTAGCCATTTACATTATAACGAGCAATTTAGTAGTTACCTTCGACAGGGGGTGACTGATAGCGGTGATTGAGTGCTGAACACTGAAGATGTCTTGGTGTTTAGAAGAAAGAGAAGAGAGAAGGAAGGGAGAGAAAGAAAGGGAGAATTATTTTTTTATTATATTTACAGGGGAACGCAAAGGCAGAAACAAGAGAGAAATTAAATGAGGAAGAAGAGATGAATGAGAATGAGAATCTGATAATAAAGAAGGGAATTAATTATAAAGGGATGGAAAGAAAATAAACAAATTGGAACGGGAAGAATTGTGATGATAAACAGAACGAATAATACAGAAAGTTAATAATGGAGATATGGAACTCATGGGGGAAAAAAGTGGTGAGTATAACATAGACAAAATACTCGTAGGAAGAGAGTTTTAACGTTAATTGCGGTCAGTACGAAGAATGAACTAAGTTGAGCTGGAGAATTATAAGTATGCTAATAAACTATGTAGCAAGTTTATGACAGCGGCGATGACTGTAAATACAGTAAGTAAAAGCTAATACATAAAATAAAGTATTGAAATGCAGACGCAAATTACTCCCTGTCAGAGCAAAAGACTCGGCAGACGGTGGGAAAAAAATCTCAAGCGAAGAGAAGGGATGTACTGAACACACTGAGACTACGCATTGTGCTAGAGGATCAACACCTTCCCTTCATACATAGCGGTAATTTACAACAGAATCCTAGCTCTCTTTAGGAGGAAACTGAATAAATTCTTCAAGTTCTTGGTCAGCCAAGATGTGGTGAATACGTTGGACTGCGTGCGCATAGCACTAACAGCCTAGTTTATTAAGCCATGAATCAGAAAGCCTGGTCTGGGATAGGGTTGCAAGGGCGGTGACCACCCCCGGAGATGAATCCAGGTAACCTTCAATAATTAAACGGAAATATTGATGCAGTTGTAGATTTTGGCCAACAACAATGAAGTCATGAATCTCATTCAATAATTTTTGTACTGGTAAGTCAGTGGAAGGCCTCGGTCAGATGAGCAAAAGCTCCAGCTGTGGGTCATCATGTGACTTAAGACCTGCATCAGGAAACATTGGTCCAATTTCCTGACAACCCTTACCTAATACTAAAGTGCCGACAAACAGTGTCATTAATTAACGTACGTGGAAACAGTCATCAACAGTATCACAATGGTACTTATGTTAAAAAAGACTGTTCCTGGTTTCGGGCTAGTGATAGGAAACCCAGGCCTCATGAACAGTAAGAAGTCTCCAGTGTTATCTCATCATGTGAAGATTGTAAGTAGTCACCAGATGATCTTGTTCTTATGTTGCCTGGAAGCAGTCTCAGCAAACAGTGTGTAGAAAGAATGTAAGAGTGCTTTCACCGACTAATGCTGTAAGTGTCAATTGCGTATGCAACAATGACACGGTGGTCTTGCAAAACAATGCGTTTCACGATCTTCATGTTTGCCTTATTGACTGCGGTCATATCCGCAATGACCCTAGGTCATGTTTAAGATTTCATGTCGCGAGGATATTCTGAAGGATATCTTTAAAGTGTTGCAAATTAGGGTACATTGTCCACCAAAATACTGGCATCACACGGCAATAAATGTCCCTTGGTCTCCTGCTCTCTAGGGTTAAAAAATAAAACGATCGCTTCAGGATACCTGAGTTTTGTTTCCACTAGTCTTGCCGTACGTATAAATTAGAAGGTGAACGTAAGGAAAAAAAACGTCAAGTAACGTGCTTTGCATGTCCTGGTACACTCAGCAATACCGGCTGCATTGTGAACGATCTCCCGACCTTATTACATAGTAATACTCATAACTTTTAGAATCTAAGCACATTGTCACACAAACTTGTAACCTTAAACACATTCCAGCACACACTCGCATCTATTATACCCATGTATATACGAGGTGGTGGTATTGCGTTTGTCTCTTGTATTGCTGACAAACATCCTGGTGGGATTAAAGTTTCTATCACAACTCAAAAAAATGTCCAGATATTATGATCACACACACACACACACACACACACACACACACACACAGGAGTGGCACGAAAGAGTCAAAACGGCATCACCGGACATCATAGCTCTCACAGAAACTAAGCTCACAGGAATGATAACAGATGCCATTTTTCCAATGAGATTTCAGATCCTGAGGAAAGACAGAGGGAACAGAGCGGGTGGAGGAGTGGCACTGCTCATCAATAATCGATGGGATTTTGATGAGCTGGAGAGAGGAGACAGAGAAGAAGCAAAAGATTACATAATAGGAACACTTCAATCTGGAGGTCCCAAGGTGGTAATTACAGTGATGTATAACCCACCACAGAACAGGAGGCCAAGGCAAGAGTATGATGAGAGTAATAGAGCGATGGTTGACACACTGGCTGAAGAGGCAAGAAGAGCTCATGCGAGCAGGGCAAAGCTGCTAATTATGGATGACTTCAACTACAAGGAAATCGACTGGGAGAACCTGGAGCCACATGGGGACCCAGAAATGTGGAGGGCTAAGATGATGGAGGTGGTACTGGAAAACTTCAAGTACCAACACGTAAGGGACACTACCAGAGAGAGAGGAGAGGCTGAACCAGCGAGACTGAACCTAGTATTCACCTTGAGTAATGCAGATATTGAGAACATCGCATATGAAAGACCCCTCGGAGCCAGTGATCCCGTGGTTCTGAACTTCGAATACATAGAGTTACAAGTGGAGAGGGAAGCAGGAAGGGCAGGACGAATGAAGCCAAACTACAAGAAAGGAGACTACGCAGGCATGAAAATTTTCTGCACGGGGTTCAGTGGGACAGAGAACTGGCAGGGAAGTCAGTAAACGAGATGATGGAATATGTGACAACAATATGCAAGGAAGCTGAGGAGAGGTTTGTACCTAAGGGTAACAGAAATAACGAGAAAGCCAGGATTAGCCCTTGGTTTATCCAAAGGTGTAGGGAGACCAAAACCAAGTGTGCTAGAGAATGGAAGAAGTATAGAAGGCAATGGACCCAGGAGAATAAAAAGAGCAATCGTAGAGCCAGAAATTAATATGCGCAGGTAAAAAGGGAAGCCCAACGACAATACAAAAGTGACATAGCAGCGAAAGCCAAATCTGACACGTAGCTGTTGTACAGCCACATCAGGAGGAAAGCAGCAGTCTAGGACCAGGTAATCAGGCTGAGGAAGGAAGGGGACGAACTCAACATGAGATTCAAAGAAGTGTTCACAGAAGAGACAGAAGGGACTCCAGAAAGACGGAGAGGTGGGATACACCATCAAGTGATGGACACAATACATACAACCGAGGAAAAGTGAAGAGGCTGCTAAACGAGCTAGATACTTCAAAGGCGATGGGGCTGGATAACATCTCTCCATGGGTCCTGAGAGAGGGAGACAGAGGTGCTATGTGTACCACTAACAACAATCTTCAACATATCTATCGAAAGAGGGCGACTACTTGAGGTATGGAAGACAGCAAATGTAGTCCCAATTTTTAAAAAGGAGACAGACACGAAGCATTAAACTACAGACCAGTATCATTGACATGTATAGTATGCAAAGTCATGGAGAAGATTATCAGGAGAAGAGCGGTGGAGCACCTAGAAAGAAATGAGCTTATCAACGACAACCAGCACTGTTTCAGGGACGGGAAATCCTGTGTCACAAACCTACTGGAGTTGTAGGACAGGGTGACAGCAGTAAGACAAGAGAGAGAGAGAGAGTGAGAGAGGTGGGTAGACTGCATTTTCTTGGACTGTAAGAAGGCATTTGACACAGTTCCACACAAGAGATTAGTGCAATAGCTGGAGGACCAGGCAGGGATAACAGGAAGGCACTACAATGGATCAAAGAATACCTGTCAGGAAGACAGCAGCGAGTCATGGTACGTGGCGAGATGTCAGAGTGAGCGCCTGTAACGAGCGGGGTTCCACAGGGGTCAGTTCTAGGACCGGTGCTTTTCTGGAATTTGTGAATGACATGACGGAAGGAATAGACTCCGAAGTGTCCCTGTTTGCAGATGATCTGAAGTTGAGAGAAGAATTCTATCGGACGAGGACCAGGCAGAACTACAAAGGAATCTGGACAGGCTGCATGCCTGGTTCATCAACTGGCTCCTGGAGTTTAACCCCACCAAGTGCAAAGTCATGAAGATTGGGGAAGGGCAAAGAAGACTGCTGATGGAGTACAGTCTAGGGGCCCAGAGACTACAAACCTCACTCAAGGCTCACATTAACCAAATAACTGCTGCAGCATACGGACGTCTAGCAAACCTAAGAACAGCATTCCGACATCTTAATAAGAAATCGTTCAGGACCCTGTACACTGTGTGCGTTAGGCCCATACTGGAGTATGCAGCACCAGTTTGGAACCCACACCTAGCCAAGCACGTGAGGAATCTAGAGAAAGTGCAAAGGTTTGCAACAAGACTAGTCCCTTAGCTAAGGGGTATGTCCTACGAGGAGAGGTAAAAGGAAATCGAGCTGACGACACTGGAAGACAGGAGAGATAGTGAAGATATGATAACATAAAATACTGAGAGGAATTGACAAGGTGGACAGAGACAGGATGTTCCAGAGATGGGACACGGCATCAAGGGGTCACAGTTGGAAGTTGAAGACTCAGATGAATCACATAGATGTTAAGAAGTATTTCTTCAGTCACAGAGTTGTCAGGAAGTGGAAAAGTCTGGGAAGTGATGTAGTGGACTCAGGATCCATACATAGCTTTAAGAAGAGGTATGATAAAGCTCATGGAGCAGGAAGAGTGACCTAGTAGCGACCAGTGAAGAGGCGGGACCAGAAGCTGTGACTTGACCCCTGCAACCATAACTAGGTGAGTACACACACACACACGAGCGTCAGCGGTGTCGTCCCATCTCGTTATGATGTGCTTGTCGACCAACGTTTGTTCATATAATTTATCAGACTTCAAAAGGAAAAGGAAAATGACGTAATGACTCGCGGCTTTTAAGAAAGTGAGTTCATCCGATTGTTGAATGATTCTAATTGTCTCCATCTGTCATATTTTCCACTTCAAATTTATGTGATTTTTATCACATAAAATTTTATTACATTTTTTTATTTTACTGTTGGACATATTTTTATGTAGTTTGGATTACATTATTTCTTTGTAGGGTTGAAGTGCATATGATTACTTTTGGGTGAGTTTAGAGTTTGTTGTGTCTATTATCGTTCGTCTTATCCTGCTGATGTTGATCCCAGTGTGTGTGTGTGTGTGTGTGTGTGTGTGTGTGTGTGTACGTATTAAACCTCTTTGTGTATGTGGGATTCATTCTACAGTTCTTATTTTTGTCTCTGGAACTTTTCAATTGATGAAGTTCTGTCCTGGATCTTCAGGTGTTGTCATTCTCCCTTACACTGAAAAATCTTCCTAATGTCCTTTCGGTATTTAAAATGTAACTCCAACAGTCAGCAACTTTGACAATATTTGGTGTAGTTTCATGTTGTCTTTTGCTTTTGGAGATTCTCATACTTTTCCTCTGTTTATAAGTGATAATTGTAATGAGCTTAGTAAAGATTCATTAATCTGATATTGATAAATAACTCTATAATGACTGCCGCCTCTTTCATTAAAAATTTACGACCTTTTTTCAGTTTCGACCATCGATTACGTTGCGTGGCCTTGAGAAATATGCGTAGTGAGTTTGTTCAGAATTCGTTCATTCGTGTGTGTTCTACTGACTACACTAGGTATCTCCATAGCTGTTTCTTTTTATAATTACTTTAGAAACTAAAGTTACCATCACTTATATGTATTACCTACACTTGTTAGAAAAGAAAAGAAGACAAGTGAAAGTTCTGTGTAACATTATTTCCTTCAACTGTTTCTCTCTGGAGATGCGACGTGCTACGACGTGCTACGATGTGCTAAGGTGTGAACATCAGTATTTGAACTGACATTTTTTTCGATTACATAGTGAATAAATTCATCTAGTTCTAATAGGTTTGTTTGGGAATATTTTCAGTTTCTAAGTATACGTTAGCGACTTGTGACAGTGTCCCTTCTCTCCAAATATTCTACTAATATTGTTCTAGACATTCTCGCCATTACCTTGTGAGGTACTCATGCAAGGATGCTGCTTTGTGATTTAAGGCCTCTTTTTCTTTTAACTTAATTTTAATTAAACCTGTGACCTAAGTTTTTCTGCTCTCTCAGTATGTGTGAATACTTCCTAGATACCTCTGTTAAGTACATCACAAAGCACCTTGACCTTGTCCATGAATAGAGATTCCCATTGTCCTTCAGGTTAAGAACCTGATCTTTAATCAAACTGTCATTTTCACCTGATGTGGATCTGGAGTAGTTTTAGCTCGAACTTTTTTTTTCCCCCACAATTTTTCCCCGTGTCATTCTCGACATATATATCTGCCTCCGTGTGTACCCTGGCATACTTGACTTTAGCTCTCTTGTTCAGTTTCCTGTTGCCCATCGTTCTTCACGTCCTGCGTATTTTCCACGCTCTTATTATTCCTTACTTCGGCTTCTTTCGAGATGGGATCCGTTATTTCACAAGCAGACCAATTATCCTTCTTTATTATCAGACTTATTGATGGTCGTCCAATACACATCTTGTGTTTATGAAAACCATGTGACGCAAGACTTGCGAAGAAAAGTCATTAAACGGAATAAAATCTTGTCGGAACTTATTTATATTTTGATATAACAGTTCATTTTCTTGTTCGATCAGTCTGCTGATTTGTCCCGCTTATTCCCACTGTTAACCTGATAACACTTTCCAATGTGATAGTTTTCAGGGTTCCTCCCTTCCTGTCTACGTCTTTACCCTACCTCTAGTTATTCCTTCAACGTGTTGGGTGGGGAAGGCGGTTATGTGTGTGTTCGTGTGTGTTCGTGTGTGTCTTCGTGTGTGTCTTCGTATGTGTGTGTGTGCGCGTGCGTAGGTACCTATTTTTGTGTACACTTATTTGAGTTTGCAGGGATCAAATCTGAACTCCTAGCTTCACCTCCTATTTGACGGCGACTGAGCTCACTCCTCATTAGATTTTCGGGAACTATCATACCTATTCTTCAAGCTGAGTGCGAAGTGTGCGCGAGGTCGCGTACTTGTACGTGCGTGTTCATGAGTGGGAGTATCGGAATGTTTGCAACCTACCCTTTTCCTCTCCCTCCCACACTTCCCTTTCTTCAGTAAACTCCCTCCAAGGGCCACAGCGGCCACGTTTGGCCACTTAGCGGCCAGCTTGTGGTCAGCGGGTATTGACGGGTAATAGCCTGGAGACCATGATCACTCCCTCTCTCTCCCTAATTTCCTCTATTGATACAAATTTTTGCTCGAAGAAATTATAGCCATTACTGCACTGGCTGAGTGTTCCTTGAAGGGTTGACCGGTGTCAAGGTGGAAGCTGCCTCTGTCGTGGCTTCAAGGTGAACGATGTCTGTGTCGTGGCGTCACGATCAACGTTGCCTCTGTCGTGGCTTCAAGGTGAACGATGTCTGTGTCGTGGCGTCACGATCAACGTTGCCTCTGTCGTGGCTTCAAGGTGAACGATGTCTGTGTCGTGGCGTCACGATCAACGTTGCCTCTGTCGTGGCTTCAAGGTGAACGATGTCTGTGTGTGGCGTCACGATCAACGTTGCCTCTGTCGTGGCTTCAAGGTAAACGTTATCTATGTCGTGGCTTCAAGGTGGACAATGCATCTGTCGTAGCTTTAAGGTGGACGATGCCTCTGTCGTAGCTTTAAAGTGGACGATGCCTCTGTCGTCGTGGCGTCAATGTGGAAGAGGCATCTGTCGTGGCGTCAAGGTGAACGATGCATCTATCGTGGCATCAAGGTAGACGATGCATCTGTCGTAGCTTTAAGGTGTACGATGCCTCTGTCGTAGCTTTAAAGTGGACGATGCCTCTGTCGTCGTGGCGTCAAGGTGGAAGATGCATCTGTCGTGGCGTCAAGGTGAACGATGCATCTATCGTGGCTTCAAGGTAGACGATGCATCTGTCGTAGCTTCAAGGTGGACGATGACTCTGTCGTTGTGGCGTCAAGGTGGACGATGTCTCTGTCGTCGTAGCGTCAAGATGGACGATGCCCCTGTCGTAGCTGCAAGGTGGACGATGCCTCTGTCGTAGCTTTAAGGTGGACGATGCCTCTGCTGTATCTTTAAGGTGGACGCTGCTTCTGTAGTGGCATCAGAGTTAACGATTCCGGTTTTCACGGTAGCGTCAAGGGATACGGAACCATTTTAAACGGTGGCATCAAGGGAGACATTGTACGTTGCCTTTTTTCTGAAGGCTTGAAGGTGAAAGGGGATGTTTGTCTTTTCTGGTAGAAATTATGGTACTCTTTTCTGTAAGACTTTATGGCACCATTTTCTATCAGTCATTGTGGCACCTTTTCCTGTCAAGCATTGTGGCACTGTTTCTTGTCAGTCATTTTGTTAATAGTTTTTTGCCAAGTATTGCGGTACTGTTTACTCAGGCATTGTTTTACCGTTTTCTCAGGCATTGTGGTGCCGTTTTCACAGGCATTGTGGTGCCGTTTTCACAGGCATTGTAGTACCGTTTTCACAGGCATTGTGGTGCCGTTTTCACAGGCATTGTGGTGCCGTTTTCACAGGGATTGTAGTACCGTTTTCACAGGCATTGTGGTGCCGTTTCACGGATTGTGTACCGTTTAAAGCATTGTGGTGCCGTTTTCACAGGCATTGTATTGCCGTTTTCATAGGCACTGGTACAGTTTTCTGTACTTCATTACAGTTCAGTTTTCTATCAGGCATTGTAATACTGTTATCAAATAATGAATTTTTTAACTATTTTTTTCATTGAGTTCTCTCTTTATCAAACACGAAAATGTTTCAAGTTTTATATTTGTGACGTATCTTCAATATCCCTTTTATTTTACCTATCTTCCACTTGTACATCTCTATCATATTTTCCCTCGTTTGATGCGTTTCAAAAGAGAGTAGGTTCAGAGATGTCACGCCACATCATAATGTGGAGACCAGAACTACTACTTATTTTCTAAATGATGTCTTACCTACGATGCACATAGCAGTTGTATTCTCCTGGGATTTCTGTTACATATATTTCCTATATAAATCGAAGCAGTTATTGGACACACTTAGATACGGTTGCCTTACCTTCAAATTCGTATTGACCAGGACTTCTTTTCGCTGCCGGTTTGATTATGATCAACAGTATTTACTTTAATGGTGCAGAAGATCATTTCTTTCCCATCGACAGTAACTTAACTAAATTATCCTGAACTGCTTTAATATCTCCAGATTTATTTTAGGGCCCCTTTATTATGTCGTCATTTATTCTCTAATTTAGGAAATTATTCTGAAGCTCTCTAGTGTCTCCTAAATTTATTTGTAGGCCTATTTTTTTGTGTGTAGTCAGATAAATTATGTCGCTGTTTATTCTCTCGTCTAGGTTGTTAAAGAAGATTAAAGACAACAAATAACCCCACAAAAAAACTGCCTCCTGTAAAATGCTACTTGTGACCGGTAATCAGTCTGATTTCACAGTCATGCCTTCAGTCATGAGAGAATTCCTCTCCAGTATCTTGCGCTCCCACATGCTGTTACAGTCTCCTGTGTGGAACATAGACAGTTTGTTTACTTAAGCCCAGATGAATAATATCGTACGTTATATTCTGACCTACCGTCTCAAATACCTCAGTCAAAGAGGTGTAGTAAGAATGATGGCAACGAACAGCTGGAATTAGTTTAACAGATTGAGCCTTTCAGTCAATCATAATTTGTAATCGTGTTAATTAAACTTAACATACTTAGCTCTGGGTTAATATTTAATTTACAACAATTGTGACTAAATTACATTTCTTTTAACTCTCGAGTTGTATACAAAATTCTTCGGGGAATTTATTTCAGCCAGTGGACTGGCTTGAATTCCTTACATAAATAAACATTGCACTGGAATTCTGATCTTTTTATGAGACTACGTTTGTGTTTTATTCCTAGTTCCGGGTGTTTGCTTGTTTGTCTTAAATAAAATTTATCGCATGCTTTACACGAACTTTTGTAGACAAATCTATCAAAGCTATCTCATTAAATTTTTAAAGAGAGTTTCTTAAATCTTACCGTGACGTTTAAAATTTTAAGGGATTTGAAAGTTTAAATAAATATAAAAATTGTAATACTGACATGAGATTAGTTTTCTACGCTTCCTTATATCTAGAAATGTAAAGATTACTATCTACGAGTCCATGAGAAGTTATAAGAAAACACAGACAAATTTGTTTTGGAACCAACAAGAGGCAGGACAAAAAACAAATGTTGTTTCAAAAAATACAGAATGTCAGTCTTTACAAATAGAACCTAAGGAAAAAAAGGGTAACGTTCCCTCTCTCTCTCTCTCTCTCTCTCTCTCTCTCTCTCTCTCTCTCTCTCTCACACACACACACACACACACACACACATTAGTGATAACCTCTTAGCTGGTCCAAAATACTGTCAAAACAACAGATTCTAAGTTTAACCCTAAATATTATAATGAACGTGAGAATCAAAGAAAATGAAAGGCAACTCTTTTTTTAGATTTTGCCACTAATGCGGCTCGTTCGTGCATCCATCCTGAGGACGGTAGCTCTTGAGTATCTGGAGGCACAAAAGGCCTAGGAACTAGGCCCCAGAAGGGTTGACAGAAGTATACCTTGATATATATTGTATCTACGAATTATAGCTTACATGTTGCAAGCAAAATTAAGATATTTGCTTAATATGTCTAGTATCTTATTTTCATTAATAAGCAATCTTCACATAATACATACGTTATTATGCTGTATGAGTCTATATTCCTCAAGTGGGTAATGAAGCACATAATATTCTAGACTAAAGAGTGACCATAAGGCTGATTACCTACTTTGCATTTGGACTGATCATCATGCATTAGATTTTGCCACCGAAGTGGCTAGTTTATTGTGCACCCCATATCTATCCTGTGGACGGTAGCCAAGAGCGTATGGATACACAAAAGGCCTAGGAACTAGGCTCCAAAGGGGTTGACAGGGTTGATTTATATCTACAGTTCGCTTAACTGTTACAAGCAAATTTAGTAAATTTGCTTAATATATCTGGTATCTTATTTTTATTAATATATCTTGACATGTCACATAGGTTATTATACTGTCTATTTCTTTATTCCTCAATAAGTGGACAATTAAGAACATAGTGTTCAAGGTAGTGACCATAAGGATGACCACATTCTTTGCATTTATTCTGATCATCATCTGTGTGTCTTCCAAATTGCCACTACAACATCAGTCTGTTCACATTGAAAGTTGGTCCATAAATTTACTTATCTACGTTCATGTTATTATAGTGGGTTATAGATGTGCTCAGGCTTCTAATTGCATTCTTATAACATTCAGTTTCATATTTCTCTCCTAATATTATTCCTAATGCTAGATACAGTTATACCAAAGTTATATTCTACATTATCCCTAAGGGTACTATTTTTTGGCTAACATATCAACGTTATCATGAAGGAGTAATCCAATGTGTGATCTAATCCATAACAATTGTACTTTGATTTCTCGGATTTTTGAGTATCTCTCCCTGGCTTCTCCAATGAGAATGTTTAGTCATTATGTGAGTCAAGAGTCTTCAGTGATGACATAGAATCAGTAATGATGATAGAGTCAAGCTCAGTGTCACAAGTTAGCTTTAGCGCCATTATGATGGCAAACAATTCAGTTGGCAGTGTAGACGCCCAGTTAATCATATGCCTAACTCAACAAAGTTTCTATCGTTCTTAACTAGGGAGGTGGCAACAAGATGCAGATGCAGTCCTGCCAGTTGATTCCTGCTTAGATCCATCAGTGTGTATAACCTGTGATAAATTATTACTACCAGTTAGGCGAGAAATTTCTTCTTGAGCAGTTGTTTTACAAGTGATTACTGGTGATGAACTTCTTGGGAGGGGCTTGAAGGTATGTGATATTAAATGAACACATCTTCCATGGAGCGGTGAAATGCTCTTGTTGTCTACAGATAATCATGGCAGCTTTAAATTAAAAAAAAATCAAGATGAATTTAAGGGTAAACATCACACCATTTACCTTGCCGGTGGCTGAAGTCGACCGCATACCATTCCATAATGGCACAGGTATTGTAGGCAAGACTGGGAATCCGACACTTTATTCGATGTATGTCTGAGCCATCACTGAGTACATTGCACCACATTGTAGTACCACACTTGGTCAACCATACACAGATGATCGAGACAGTGCGGAGGTTCACAACCAAATCACTAATGTGAATGCAATATGAGAGGCTAATAAACTAAGCCTAAATTCTTTGCTGAAGGACGACCTAGATCAAATATGACAAATTTAAGTTCTTCAGTGGCATTGATGCGGTGTACGTGACTAGTTCACTCGACATGATGGGAAACAAGGACAAGATATAATAGACGGTAGTTAAAATACCAGATATTCTAAAGGGATGTTGGATAATAGTTATTTAGTCTCAGTATGTTAAATAAAGCTGGGTAAGCTGTAAGAGGCAAACAGCACACTCATTTTCAAGAGTAAACATGATAAAGCACAGGAGACGAGAACCTAAGGATGGGACCAGGAGCTAATACTCTACTCGTGTGAACAAACCGTTTGTGTACCAGCCTATCCTGATAACCAACGTCAATATTTCGCCTTTCCTAGGAACGTCAATGTTCGACTGTGGCACTGGAATAAAAGCGTGTTCAACGTGTTCTCAGGCAGCATCGTCAAGTACCGTTAGGTCTGGATAGTAACTGAATTGATGTTCACATGAACACAAAAGTCGTCCTTGACTAAGGTATCCTAGAAAAGTCACGGTCTTCCTGTTTCCTAAAGGAAACATAGGTTCAAGCACCGTTATACACCAATGCATCCATACTACTCGTTATCCACCAAATCAAGTCTCTATACCCTCATGATTACCACCGCTGGGAGGTTATTATCCTTACACTGGGGCCAAATTACGATGAGATAATTTCATTGCTGTATGTAGCTTCTTACCCTCCTTTGCCCTTCTTCCTTTCCCGCTTACCCCTTCCATAAGCTATTGCAATAATGAATGTACACTGTGTATGTATTAATAGGTAAATAAATTTTAATATATTTTTTTAATTTCTCTTATAGTATTGTTTCTCTGTAACGATGAAAATGCCGTCCTAAATTCCGTTTTCTCTGGTAATTCCTAAGTAATAGTCACTCCAGCTCTGCTGAAACAAAGCCTTGGAAGTTCCCGTAGTTATTGAACCTATACTGGAATACTTTACGATATCCTCAATTGAATTACCGAAGTTTCCCAGCTCAAGCTGACAGATTTCTGTACTGTGTCTTTTGTGATGAAATATGAAAGGGAAAACAACAGCTAGTCCCTATATGTATGTTATGCACTAGGGTAGCAACACACTGTTAATTTACAGTTTTCTTTAAGAAAAATCATAAGATGCAGCACTACTCTGAAGTCCATCTTACCGGAGGTTGGCCTCTCTTCACACTCTTCGTGAAGATGCTTTGTATTTTAAGTGTTTTGAGGCCCGTAATAACAAATATCCTGGAAATCTTGATATATCTGAATCGAATATCTGGATCAAATATTTTAATTAGCAGAAGGAATATCATACATCAAGCAGCTACACAAATCTTGATAGGCAGATGAAATCTCACGATAACCATAATAAATGTCTCGATATCAAGACAAAATTTTTATGCTATATCTGGTAGTGCAGTGTAGTTATTGATCAATACCACTCGTTCGTTTTTACAATAATATAATATACTGTTTGTTGAGCTAGTACACCAAACAGGGGGAGAATGAAATTAGCTTAGAGGCGTCCACACCACCGTATGTCCTTTGGTAGCGAGTACAACATTCAGTCCTACTGGATGCGCTACTCTTAAGGATTGTGTGGTTCAGTGGACTAGAGCGTCATGTGTTTTCGCTCATGAGGTGGGCCAAAGCATCATGGGTTCGACCCCTGGCTAGTGCAGTGTAGTTATTGATATATATATATATATATATATATATATATATATATATATATATATATATATATATATATATATATATATATATATATATATTAAGTAAAGGGAATATCCAATATGATTTGAACTGACAGGTCGCACTGACCAATACCATATGGTCCAGTGTGGTTGTGTCGATGCATGCAGGGGATGAGATGAAAAGCTGTAAGCCTCCTTCCTGAAAGCTGGCTGCCTTGGATCAACGTCTAGCGTGAGCTGGATGCCAAGGTATTGGTCCAGTCTCCGTCGGCCAGAGATCAGTGTGTATATATATATATATATATATATATATATATATATATATATATATATATATATATATATATATATATATATATATATATATATATATATATATATATAGACCGTTTTTCTTAACCAAAATAAATGTCTTAATATCTGACTCTAATTTTACTATTCCAGGTTTATCTATAAAAATTTAAGTACTGGGCGGCGTTACTCCGAGTTACAATCGCTGGCGATTCTGCTCTACGATACTTGGAGGGTTCACAGCCGTGCATGGCGGTAACGACCATCACAACAACACACACAAAAAATATCATGTAAATGTCGATGTTTTTATTCGAGGCAGGTTGATTTCAATTCGGAAACACGTTGTTACTCGGCAGAGATAAGAGGAGAACCCTACATCGGAATTCTGGGGAAGTGCCGGACCAGCAGGTATGGCGTTGCTGGGTTCGTGTCATGGTTCATAAACATGAAACATTAGTTGGGCTAGAACACCTGTGCTGTTCATCAGAAGGAAGGTAATAATGAACATATGTGCTGTTCATCAGAGGGAAGGTACTACTGAACACCTGTGCTGTTCATCAGAAGGAAGGTAATAATGAACATCTGTGCTGTTCATCAGAAGAAAGGTACTACTGAACATCTGTGCTGTTCATCAGAAGGAAGGTACTTCTGAACATCTGTGCTGTTCATCAAAAGGAAGGTACTACTGAACACCCGTGCTGTTCATCAGAAGGAAGGTACTACTGAACACCTGTGCTGTTCATCAGAGGGAAGGTACTACTGAACATCTGTGCTGTTCATCAGAAGGAAGGTACTTCTGAACATCTGTGCTGTTCGTCAGAGGGACCGTGCTACTGAACACCTAATGAACCCACTAAAAGAAAGGAGAAAGTGAGTGGATGCTGCGGATCATTACTTAGCATCTCTCACTACAGCTTCTTGTTAGCCGAAATGAATATACATTGATATCCAGCATAAGGCAATCAATCACTGGATTACAGTGGGTATTCCACGTACTCACGAATACAGTTTCCTGCCAGATCCTTCTTTGGACATGGCTGCCACAATTCATCTGGGTTTACCTGTGAGAGGCTACGAGAGTTTTGTTACCCTCGTAGCGTGCCTGCTTTCTTGTTGATTGTTTGTTCAAGCAGGATGTTGCTATTCGCGGCCCGTTGGCCGCCATCACAACCTAGTTGATCTGGCGGAATCGGTGATCTAGCTCTCTCTTGAAAGCTTCTATAATTGTTTCGGAAGTATTTCTAATATTTGCTGGTAGCAGGTGGAAAAGTTTGGGACCAATCATGTTGACACATTGTTGGTAATTGTGCCTCTAGCGCCCCTGCTCTTCGCTGGATGCTGTTATCACACAAATAATAATACGGTTTTATTTATAGTATAATGTGTGCATCACTTCATTTTAACAACTTAGAGTTGCGTAGTGTTCAGTCATATTGTGTTTCTCTGCACTCCATGGACGACTAAGTGACAAGAACAGTGTGTTGTGTCTCCACGAGATGGGCGGCTCACTGATAGGATGAATGTGTTGTACCTTCACTGGTCATATTCCTTCCTTGGTCTTCTAATGTTTGTGGGTGGATTAAATATAACTGCCACTATTACTCGTCTCTCTCCGGACATTACCTCAACTGCTACATAGTCCCTAAAATCTCCCGTTTCCAAGTTTCCTGCTTCGTCAAATCGCCAATGATTTCTGACCATCAGTACAACCACTTCTCCTTTGTTTGCCCTTTCCCTTCTTACTATTTGGTAGCCCTTAGGGAATACCACGTTTGTTATCCCTGAAAGTTTCGTCTCCGTAATAGCTATTATATCAGGGTTTGTGTGTGTGTGTGTTTGGTGCTACCATGTCTGAGGAGCAGAGGGATGCGTGTTTGGTGCTCTCATTATCTAGAGAAAAAAACGAAAAGGTCGCCTTGGATGACTTCGATTGACTTGCATAATTTGACTGACGTTGTGATGCAAAATTATATGAATGGCGGAATGAATAATTTATGGCTCAATGACTTCATAATAAACACTTAAATTCATTAATATATGCTCACTTTACTACTTTGTTTCAAAACAATATTGAATAGTTAAATGAAAATTAATCTCTCCCTCTGCGTCTCCCTCTCCTCTCTTCTCGTCTCCCTCCCTTCCTGCGGTGTTGCTTGAGGCAGCGTTACATACATCCTCATTACAGCGGACTGGTGTCACAGCACTCGGTCATACGTTGTTTTGCTGTGTACACGCCGCCTCCCTCGTGTCCCATTAATACTACTGGAGGCGAACAATGTTACCTGCTTTATACAAGAAATTGGGCTTAAATCTACCACCGCCTCCCAGTTGTTCATGAACGCACCTTCTCGTTGTTGCTACTGCTGCTGCTGCTGCTGCTTGCTTCTCTCTTCTTTTTCTTCTGCGTTTGTGTCTGTTGCTTCTCTCGCTTTTTTTCTGCTGTAGTTCTGCTGTGTGTTCTGCTTCTAATATTCTGGTTTATGTTACTGCTTCTCTCGTTCTTCATTCTACTGCTACTGACTACAACTACAGCTGCTGCTGCTACTACTGCTGTTGCTGCTGCTGTTACTACTGCATTTTTTTTTTTACCTTCCATCCTTTTTCTTTCTTATCTTGGCTCTCTTCTTTTTTTCTGTGTGATTTTTCTTTTCTATTCCGTTTTCCTTCATTATTCCCATTCTCCTCTCGTTCCTTCTTTGCGTCCGTCCCTTTCTCCATTCACTCTTTCCTTTCGTAACTTATTCTCTTCTTCATATCTTCATGCTTCCTTCTTCCCTCTTTTCTTCCTTTCCATATTCCTCCCTCTTGTGTTATTTATTTCCGGTAATTAATTAGTGATCTTCATTCCATTATTTCTGTGCAGATTATGGTGAAATATTAAAAAAATAATTAACTTTGCTGGACCACAGTGGTCCTCCGGTGTTATGAACACTGCTGGACCACAGTGGTCCTCCGGTGTTATGAACACTGCTGGACCACAGTGGTCTTCCGGTGTTATGAACACTGGTCTAACACAGTGCTTTACCACTATACACCTAAACACTTATTACTGTGTTCACTGTACACTCAGGAAATTCCCCAAATTCACTGTTACAATATCTAACGTGTCCTCTTTGACCTTGAAGAGCGCTGCCCGTCCTCCTAACTACAGACATCATAGTACTCTTGTAAAACAGTCAAACAGGTGACTGTTGACGGCTCCTTGAACAGTTGAAATATAACTGTTTATTGCAACCACGCATATTGTCTGCCCGTTTTCTGTTCGCACGGTAAACATATTTTTATTGCCATTTATCTCATGTTTACAAATTTTTCTCTAACCTAACCTTATTTAACGTAACCTAATTTAATCTAAGTTAATTTAGCCTAACCTAATTTAAACTAACCTAATTCTACATAACATATTAATGTGTTGTAAACCGTACGTGAAGTAACTTAGTTACGAGGATGAATTGAGGGAGACCGGATGTTCTTACGTGTCTTCCTTGTCCGTGAGAGAGAGAGAGAGAGAGAGAGAGAGAGAGAGAGAGAGAATGTTTTTACGTGTCTTGTCCGTGAGGAGGAAGACTGGATGCTCTTACGTGTCTTCCTTGTCCGTGAGGAGGGATATTGGAATTAAGACGAACGAGCACACGTTCGTAGGGCCAATGAAGCCAAGAAGAAATTCGGTGCATTGTAAAGGAAGAAGTGGACCAGGAACTGAGACAAGTAAGAGTTGTTACCCACATCAGCTCATTTGAAAACCTTTTTATTGTTATGAAACATAAAAAGTATGGGGCAAGATGAAGTTGGAGCCATCTGTGGGCCAGCGGTTTCATTTGTTCAACTGATATCATTATGTTTCCAGACTGGATTCATTCTCTCTCTCTCTCTCTCTCTGTCTCTCTCTCTTTCTTTCTTTGCACACGAATAAGATGCCAAAGATAAGAAGAGAGCGATTTTGGTGACACTCTTCATTGTCAGCTGAGGAAGAACTAATTCAATTTTGGAGAGAGCAAGTCACGGCTGAGGGTCACAGGTTATAGGCAAAGTTTTGTCCTAGGGGAGGAGGGGGAGGGGGAGATTGTTGTCCTGGGGAGGAGGGGAAGGGGGGAGTTTGCTGTCCTGGGAAAGAGGAAAAAGAGAGTTTTGTTGTCTTGGTAAAGGAGGGGAAGGGAGAAGAGAGTTTTGTTGTCTTGGTAAAGGAAGGAAAGGGAGTAGAGAGTTTTGTTGTCTTGGTAAAGGAAGGAAAGGGAGTAGAGAGTTTTGTTGTCTTGGTAAAGGAAGGAAAGGGAGAAGAGAGTTTTGTTGTCTTGGTAAAGGAGGAAAGGAGAAGAGAGTTTTGTTGTCTTGGTAAAGGAGGGGAAGGGAGAAGAGAGTTTTGTTGTCTTGGTAAAGGAGGGAAAGGGAGAAGAGAGTTTTGTTGTCTTGGCTAAGACTAGACAACAACCACCTGAATCCACTGGGAAAATAAAAAGTAGCTGAGAAATATTTACTATAATTAATAAAAGTCTGTAAACTGTTTTTTCGATTAAATCTGAAGATTGAGTGGAACAGGATGTCTAGTAGGGTTATGGAAGCTAGGACCTTGGGTAGTTTCAAATTTAGGTTGGATAAATTCATGAGTGAGAGGGGTTGGATTTGAGTGGGACTTGTACATGAGTAAATAGAATTATCAAAGCTTTTTTTCTTGGGGAGCATTGAAAATTAGTTTGAGCAAATATTCTGTTAGTGGGATGGATTGTGAAGGACTTGCCTAGTATGGGCCAACAGGCCTGCTGCAGTGTTCCTCCTTTCTTATGTTCTTAAGTCTGTGTTCTCAAGTGGTGGTTTTGATAAGGACCTGCCTTGTATGGGCCAGTAGGCCTTCTGCAGTGTTCCTCCATTCTTATGTTCTTAAGTTATTCTTCCACCTCTCCTTAAAGTGGGTGCGTTGTGCTTCTTAAAGGAGTGTGTTGTGTTTCTTAAAGGAGTGTGTTAAGTTGTCATTACATCTTAGGGTAACCTTTTCTCGTACACCATGGAAGTGTAAACAACGACGCTGATACATTCCTTTCCGTTGTATTTGCCGCTATTTCACGTTGCCGGATTTCTTCCACATTTCTTCTTTCAGTGTATATAAAGAATTTCTTCCATATTTTACATATACGCAAAAGATATCCTCGAAGTCCTTATTTCATTATAGAAAACTATGTACGTTTTACAGTTTCTCTACATAGTGTGTGCTTTATTTATGGTGATATTATAAGAACATAAGAAAGGAGGAACACTGCATTGTGCTCTGTAAGTGCTGGTATTGTTTCTCCCGTTTTATAATTGAAATTTCTAGCTGCAGTCCTAACATTCTGTTTGCTTTGTTGCTCATGGTTAGGCATTACTTTGTACACTTGAGGTAGATGCTCATGACCACTCCAAGGTCTTTATCTTGTTTTATCTCAAAAAAAGGTCTTCCAAACGTTGTGTAAACGTGTTTATCATCATTATTATCTTTTACCACTTATCTACTTTCTTTATGATGTGATTCTTTGCCAAAAACAAAAAACAAAACAAATGTAAATCTTTGTATACTGCATCTGTGGAAATGTTAGTCTCAGGTTTTATACGTTATTCAAGAAATATTCTCATAAATTCACTTATTTTTAATTGGGAAATCCAATTTAAATATCGATTTTACTATTTTTCCTACATAAATTTATTAAATTTCTAATTATGGATAGCATTATTTTACCTGACGCCGTTGTCAGACTTACAGGATGATAATTCAGTACATATTTCCTCTTTCATTCAACATTTCAGTGACATTTCTTTAGCGTCTAATGATTTGTTATTTTGTCGTGAAATAATTTCTTATATAAGGTCGTTAATGGATTCGATATGCCTTTGGCGTCTAGTGTTGACGGCTCTGACAGTTGGGTTGTAACGCCAGTCAGTCTCTTTATATTTACTTTAATAGATATTGATGTTTCTAGACTTGTGTTTATTTAAATATTTATTTTATCAGTTTCATACATATCGAAAAACTCTTATGGCTTGGCTGTGTTCGTATCGATTTTCACTCTAACAACTTCGCTATAAACTGTTATACGAAACTTAGCGGTTTTTTTATAGTGTAGGTTATTCTTTGGTTGCCGGTATTGTACAGGTTATTGTGATGTGATTTTTGTTGTCTATTGTATTGTAACAGGTTATTCTATGGTCACCTGTGTTGCAACAGGTTATCGTATGGTTCTCTGCATTAAGTTGAATCTACGGGTTAAGAGTCATCTTACTTCAGCTAATTTCAAAACCAAACCCTATCTAAGGTATACTAACACCCCCTGGCATGCAACCCACGATACCCAGATACCTACTAACTCCTAGGTAAAGAGGGGCAATAGGTGTTAGGAGACATGCCCAACATTTACACCTGTCTGAGGATCGAGCCTTAGTAGGTGAAATGAGGGGCTCTACCAACTGCAGCAGAGTGGGTATAATTGTGAACTGTGAGCAGTTGCAAGGTCACTGGCTGGGTCCCAGTATTCTTGTGTTACACTTCCAACGTACTGAGAGACTCGTAGCATTTCACTTGCTTCTCACGTTTAAACAGAATTATTAAGGATTAGCTCTTGTTAATTTGTTTTTCTTGCCTTTTACTCAGTAATCTTATAGTGTGCAGTCCTCACAAGGGGTTGTCTTGATGGTGAAGGGCTGTTGCTTCAGTGAGGAAATTCGGAGATACATTCTTCCTGAGTACCACCCTCCTATTTCCAGGGCGCCATGGGACCCTTGCGGGGTTAAGTTTGGTTAAGTTAGGTTAGGTTAGGTTTCCGATTTGAAAGTAATTTCTACATATTTTATGTTATATGTAATTGCTGAAGTATGGAGCGGCGCTTTTTGTTTAATTTAAAGAGGGAACTTTTGTAAAGCTTGGGATCGGTGCGCAGGACGAAATTTGTGGGTTGGTGTTGTTAGCGCAAGATAGCAGATGTCGCTACCTCCGTCACTGTTTGTGTAGCATCGTCGTCACCCACACCAACGTACCAGTCAACCACACTGGCGTAGCGTCACCTACACCAGTATAGAGTCCCTCACCATCGTCGCGTCACCCTCACCAGCGTAGCGTCACACACTATCGTAGCGTCACTGTCATTAGCGTAGCATCACCGACACCAGCGAAGCACCCTCACAATCGTATCGTCACCGTCACCAGCGTAGTGTCACACACACCATCGTAGCGTCACACACACCACTGTAGCGTCACCGTCACCACCGATGCATTGTCTGTCCCCTCGGTAGCCCTTCCCATCTCTTCTGTAAATGATCCCCTAAAGTATTATCCCTCTCTTCCCCCACCCATCCCCCCCCCAAATTGCTATATCCCCGTCTCTCTTTTCCCCTTACCCTACCCTAACCTCTCTTCCTCCCCTCTCATCTCCCCTCTGCACTAAAACTCATGTAAAATTGGTAAAAAGAAGGGCTTCTTCAGCCTCTCTTTTCCCCCTTGTGACCGCCCCCTTCTCTGAAGCCATCAGTAGTGTGTGCCGTCCCCTCACCCTCCTTTCCCCTTGCCCTCACCCTCCTTTCCCCTTGCCCTTCCCTACAGCACATTACGTTTTGAGGGTGTCGCGTACTGCCCAGAGATACAATATCCAATGGGGCGATCAGAGGGAAGTATATGTCTATCCATAATCCAACTTTTCGAGCTCATTTCCACCCGTTTGAACCCCGGTCTGAGGGGTTATTTCTCCCTCTCTCGGGAGGCTCAGGTTTGAGACGATGTAGGTGAGTGAGAAATGGGAGCACACAGTCAAACGCCAGCAATATATTATTCAAGATATGTCATTATGGCCATCCCAATTTAGATTTTTGAGTCCGAATTCGAGGAGGAGAGGTTCTGGAGGCGAGGGAAGGGAGGAAGGTTGGTGGGAGGGGGGGGTGTCCGAGGGGTCGGTTCCCAAGCCCTTTGTTATCAGGGATGATCGCACTTGGCCATTTTAATGGCGAAGTTATGGAAAAATGGTAAAAAATGTCGCTTGGTAGTTAATGGCCTGAGACAGTTAATGTCCGAAAACTGATGGTTATTGAAATTTTTTTTTTTTTTATCTTTCCCATTACCCTATCGAGCCTTTCGTGATGATATTATTTAGGGTGATATGGTACCCTAGCGAGAGTGTTGATGTCGGCATGGAGGGTACCCCCCTCTCTCTCTCTCTCTCTCTCTTTCTTCTTTCTCTCTCTCTCTCTCTCTCTCTCTCTCTCTCTCTCTCTCTCTCTCTCTCTCTCTTCTCTCTCTCTTCTTTCTCTCTCTCTCTCTTTCTCTCTCTCTCTCTTTCTCTCTTTCTCTCTTTCTCTCTCTTCTCTCTCTCTCTCTCTCTCTCTCTCTCTCTCTCTCTCTTTTCTCTCTCTCTCTCTCTCTCTCACACACACACGCTACTGCTTAACCATTGCTACCCGAATAAGATTACCGTGTTGAACAAGATGGGAGAGAAGCAGTCTTAGCACCTGTTTCTGTACACCTAGCAGTACACATTACCTGCTGCTGTACACCTAGCAGTAACATTACCCTGCTGCTGTACACCTAGCAGTACACATTACCCTGCTGCTGTTCACCTAGCAGTAAACATTACCCTGCTGCTGTACACCTAGCAGTAAACATTACCCTGCTGCTGTTCACTTAGCAGTAAACATTACCCTGCTGCTGTACACCTAGCAGTAAACATTACCCTGCTGCTGTTCACCTAGCAGTAAACATTACCCTGCTGCTGTTCACCTAGCAGTAAACATTACCCTGCTGCTGTACACCTAGCAGTAAACATTACCCTGCTGCTGTTCACCAGCAGTAAACATTACCCGCTCTGACATAACATTACGCTGCTGTTACAGCAGTAAACATTACCCTGCTGCTGTACACCTAGCAGTAAACATTACCCTGCTGCTGTACACCTAGCAGTAAACATTACCCTACTACTGTACACCTAGCAGTAAACATTACCCTGCTGCTGCTGTACACCTAGCAGTAAACATTACCCTGCTGCTGTACACCTAGCAGTAAACATTACCCTGCTGCTGTGCACTTAGCAGTAAACATTACCCTGCTGCTGTCACCTAGCAGTAAACATTACCCTGCTGCTGTACACCTAGCAGTAAACATTACCCTGCTGCTGTACACCTAGCAGTAAACATTACCCTGCTGCTGTACACCTAGCAGTAAACATTACCCTGCTGCTGTACACCTAGCAGTAAACATTACCCTGCTACTGTACACCTAGCAGTAAACATACCTGCTGCTGTACCTAGCGTAAACATTACCCTGCTACTGTACACCTAGCAGTAAACATTACCCTGCTGCTGTACACCTAGCAGTAAACATTACCCTGCTGCTGTACACCTAGCAGTAAACATTACCCTGCTGCTGTTAACCTAGCAGTAAACATTACTCCTGCTGCTGTTCACCCAGCAGTAAACATTTCTACTTCTATACACCTAGCAGTAAATATTGCTCCTGCTTTTGAACACCTAGCAGTAAACATTACCATGCTGCTGTTCACCTAGCAGTAAACATTACCATGCTGCTGTTCACCTAGCAGTAAACATTACCCTGCTGCTGTTCACCTAGCAGTAAACATTACCCTGCTGCTGTTCACCCAGCAGTAAACATTTCTACTTCTATACACCTAGCAGTAAATATTGCTCCTGCTTTTGAACACCTAGCAGTAAACATTACCATGCTGCTGTTCATCCTAGCAGTAACATTACCATGCTGCTGTTCACCTAGCAGTAAACATTACCCCTGCTGCTGTTCACCCAGCAGTAAACATTTCTACTTCTATACACCTAGCAGTAAATATTGCTCCTGCTTTTGAACACCTAGCAGTAAACAGGTTCCAGAGCCAACTGTTTTGAGTCACATTGTGAGGAAATGTTGCAAAGATAATAATAATAATAATAATAATAATAATAGTTATAATAATTATAAAGACGGTTTCCATTAGAATTTCTGCAGTAAGTATAAACAGGTAATCACACACTCTCTCTCTCTACACACACACACACGGGACCAGGAGCTATGAATCGACCCCTGCAACCACAACTAGGTGAGTGAGTACACACACACGTATACACAAACACACACTTTGCTCCAAGTCTTAATGATGGACAAAGAGCGGCACTGTAATTTTCTGAGGTGATTTTGTGTAGCTATTAATTACCTCTGGAGATAATTGGCGCAGTTTTATCCTGAATGGTTCCCTGATCCTGGTTTTCCGTGTTAATGCCACTTTTTCTTGTTTTGCCCTTTTTTAGGCAAACTGTAATTATTTAGCAAGTCACGGAATTACCAAGGCAAACAAGACTGTAAAATGTTCTACGTTTGTTTATAATTATAAGCTTTGTTTCTATACATAGAAATATCATGGTTCATCTGTTTAACATTTGGTCCACAAAGTTACACCAGAATCGGCTTGTTAACATTTATACAGAGTCGCTTACTGCTAGCAAGGGGTTAATAAAATATTTAAATTGCTGCGAACTCCTTACAGTACTTGGAATATGCTCTCTGGGGAGGAGATGCAGGAGAATATATTTATCGAAGTTATCAGTGGACCAGGTCTCAAATTTATACGCTAATATAATCCCTGTAGTGAGATATGGGGAAGGAAATGTAAAATGGACCAAGTGAAAAGCAGGGACAACGTATTACAATAAGAGAACTCTATGCCAACATTCTTGGCACAAGACTTCTCCACCTTTTACAAGCATATATAAGAAATATTGCTGGAACGAACGGGCCGCTAACAGCAACAGCCTGATCGAACAAGTAATTAACACTAAATCCGCAGACTGGGCTGCGAGGGTAGAAAAAATTCTCGAAACCATTCACAGTTATATCACGGGATGGCTACACTTGACTCAGCCTCAGTGTTACCTACTGGGAACACCACCCAACTTTAGTCATGAATTTTATTAATTGTAACAGGCTTCAGGGTAGAATATGTATGTGTGTATGTGCGTGTGTGTGTGTGTGTGTGTGTATGTTGTGTGTGTGTGTGTGTGTGTGTGTGTGTGTGTGTGTGTGTGTGTATTGTTGTTTTGGGGGGTGTGTGTGTGTGTGTATGTGTGTGTGTGTGTGTGGTGTCCTGTCCTCAGTTTTTGATTGGTCATATGAGATTTATGACATTTCCAGTAGTAGTAAGACTGCCTTCGCTTAAAATAACAAAAATAATTCAACTTCTCTGGGAAAAGAAGCTTTTAAGTATTTCTTTTCCAAACTGCTGTTGTGGATTCTTGCTCAACTTGTTGACTGTGCTAAGAAATATTCAGTATATATATATCTCCTATTATGATTTTGTGTGCACTTAGTGGCACCTCTTTTTCTTTCACCCATTAACAAGACCATCTTTTGTCTTATTAACTCATTTTTTTTAGCTCTGGGATCTATATTGTGGTATGTCTTTAGATTTTTTTTTATCTCAGTCACGTCTTTGTTTACGTGTAGACATAACATTTCCGCTACATATTTTAAATTTGACCTAGTCACTTTGTGGACAGCTTTCCTGCATTTCTCCATCCATATATTTGAAGACTACTTTAAATATGTGTATGTGGGAAAAAAGGGGAGTAGGAGCCGAAGAGATTGATTAATGTCCTTGTAGGCCCGAGGGCACTTTCATAATCGTAGCCCCAGTGATTAATCTATAGATAAATATTTACATAGGTCCCAAATGATACCTGCCCATTGTATACAGTGCAAATAAATCCTCATAAGCAAATTATTAAGATTGATGTATTAGTATTCTTTTCGTTTTTTTTACTTGTTTAGATTTTTGGGAGCCTTAAACATTTTTTTTTTTTTGCAGTTTCTAGTTAATGTACCCATGGTCCCAATAGATAATCCAGCTATTGAAGTATTTAACAATTTACCTTACAATGTATAACTGTATGTTATTGCAATTGAGTCTCATATCTTCATAGGTTTTTAAATACCTCAATCATTCGTAAATTTCTATTCCCATTTTTAAGTTTATATAATAAATGTTCTCCCACAGCATATACATTCTTATAGCAAATTAATTTCTATTACATCAGGATTATATGAAACGGCTGAATCACTACTTAGGTGGCCTGACGTAATCGAATTCGGTTTATCAAAAACTGAAGTTAATATGTTTTTTTTCTGTCAGACATGTCTTAAAAGCAGTTCACTAAGGAACTTTCTTTTTTTCTTAGTGACTGTACTTTGCACAGTAATTTCACCTTTTGGTGAAACTAGTGTTCACATAAAATACTAACAACGTGATTGTTCACATAACTAAACTCGCATGTCAGGTTAGCGTACACACAAAGAATACCAGCTAGCTAGGTACGCACACTTGTGACGCGGGCATCAGGCTACTTCACAGCATATAACAATTATTTTTGTCAGGTGAGTACAGTTAATTCAGATGATCGTACAGTGAATTAAGAAATATTCCCCATTATCTGGATAATGTACATTGGATTAAGAAACATTGACTTAATTGATATGACAGTGGACACTAAATTTAAAAATGGTCACTTGTCGAAAATGAGTCTGCAAGATCAGTAACCCAGTCGTGTGTTTGGGTGAGTGCAGGATGCATGCACTTGAGTAATGCCTCTATAATAAGCAGTATATTATACGTAGAGGCATTCCACCCCAACATTTCATCAGAAGACTATACATTGAGACCAGAAATAGTTTTTCTTCTTGCGAGGCGAGTGTACACACTATAGGAGAGAGCATCTGCGAGAGTTATTGACGCAGGTAATAATGCCATAAGACATGTGAGGTGTAAGCAAATGATACAGAGTGTTGCCATCAGGCGGTCGTGCCATATCAGCTCGGTGCCGGCCAATGGAGACTGGCGTGAAATGGCCCTCCTTTATCAGGGTTAGGTTGTAATATGTTGTCGTTTGTCATTCTTAGGGCTTCAGGTCATATTCATTGGCATCAGCATCTCCAAAGAGTCCTCATTTATTGTGTATATTTATATTTATTCCAGGGTTGTGTTCTCTGGTCAAGCCGCACTCGAAGAAGAGGAAGTCTGGGGGTGCTTTCTGACAGTATGTTTCTCCTGCCCGAGGGAGGGAGTGTGTGTGTGTGTGTTTGTTTGTGTGTGTGTACTCACCTAATTGTGGTTGCAGGGGTCGACACTCGAGACTCAGCTTGTGTGTGTGCGCGCACGCCCTCGCGTAAAGGTGTGGGTGTGAATGTATGTTCATCCTGGGCTTTAGGAAAGGTGTGTGCCCAAGACGATGGGTGTTTTGCTGATTTTTCACTAATTTTACACTTCTGATACAGTTTCTGCAGAGCCAGTGCCGTATAGTGATGAGCTGTCTTATTTTCTCCTTGGAGCACAGTAAATAGACTCGTTACGGTCTTTGTGAGCACTCTTGTTTTCCACATTAACTTAGGCACAGTTGTGGAAAAAAGTTCCTATACTCTCTCTGCTGGGCAGAAGTGACATCAGGCAACTCAGATATAATAAAAATAAGAGTAATGACGATGGTGATTGGTTGACAGAATTAATTGCCGGTACTTTCTTTGATATACCTTTGAAGAGTTTCGAGAGTATCTACTCTCTGAGCCCGGCCATGGGCCAGGCTCGTCTGGTGCTTGCCTGGTCAACCAGGCTGTTGCTGCTGGAGGCCCGCTGCCCCACATATCCATCACAGCCTGGTTGATCTGGCACCTGGTGAAGATATTTGTCCAGTTTCCTCTTGAAGGCTTCTACACTGGTTCCAGCCGTGTTTCGGATATCTTCTGGTAAGACGTTGAATAGTCTGGGACCCCGGATGTTAATACAGTGCTCCCGTATTGTCCCCACCGCACCCCTGCTCCTCACTGGGTTTATTTTACACTTTCTCCCATATCTCTCACTCCAGTATGTTGTTATGGCAGTGTGCAGATTTGGGACCAGGCCCTCAAGTACTTTCCATGTATATATTATCATGTATCTCTCTCTCCTCCGCTCCAATGAGTACATGTTCAAGACTTGAAGGCGTTCCCAATAATTTAGATGTTTCAATGGCTCAATGTGAGCCGTAAACGATCTCTGGATTTGTTCCAGCTCTGCTATTTCTCCTGCCCTGAACGGGGCCGTCAGCACTGAGCAGTATTCTAAGTGGGGGAGCACTAGCGATTTGAATAGTGTCACCATCGGCATTATTTCCCTTGTTTTGAAAGTTCTCAATACCCACCCGTCATCTTCCTGGCTGTTGTGATCTTTGTCTTGTTATGGTCTTTAAACGACAGATCAGCAGACATAATTATTCCCAAGTCCTTTACGTGTTCCTTTCGTTCTATGTGGTGACCCTCTTGCGTTTTGTATATAGTGTTCCTTTTGAGTTCTTCATTTTTTCCATACCTAAGCAGCTGAAACTTATCACCATTGAACGTCATGTTGTTCTCCACTGCCCATTGGAAGACCCTGCTTATGTCCTCCTGTAATTTTTCAGTGTCTTCTACCGTAGTGACTTTCATGCTTATTTTAGTGTCATCTGCAAATGATGATACAAAAGTGTGCTGGGTGTTTTTATCTATGTCTGCTATGAGGATGAGAAACAGCAGAGGTGCCAGGACAGTGCCTTGGGGCACTGAGCTTTTGACCTCGCTGATGCTGAATCTTGCCCTGTTCACTACTACTTTTTGTGTTCTGTGTGTTAGGAACTCAAAATCCATCTGTCTACCTTCCCGTAATGCCTATGGCCCTCATTTTGTGCGCTATCACTCCATGATCACATTTGTCAAACGCCTTTGCAAAATCTGTGTAAATCACATCTGCGTTTTGGTCGTCCTCCAATGCCTCCGTAATTCTGTCATAATGGTTCAGCAGCTGTGACAGGAATGATCGTCCCGCTCTAAAGCCATGCTGGTTCGGGTTATGTTGGTTGTGCTGGTCCATGAACTTTGTAATCTGCCGTCTCATCACTCTTTCAAAGATTTTTATGATGTGAGAAGTGAGGGCTACTGGTCTGTAATTTTTAGCTAGTGCTCTACTACCTCCCTTATGCAAAGGAGCTATGTCTGCACTCTTTAAGGCCTCTGGAATTTCACCTAGATCTAAGCTCTTTCTCCACAGAATACTAAGGGCTCTTGCTAATGGTACTTTGCACTGCTTTATAAATAAAGCATTCCATGAATCTGGTCCAGGTGCTGAGTGAGTGGGCATGTTGCCCATTTCTTTTTCGAAATCTATGGGATTTGTACTAATGTCGGTTAGGTGGTCTGCGCAGCCTTCTGCTGGAGTGAAAAATATTTCTGCATTTTCTACCTTGCTGTCATTTAGTGGGTTGCTGAACACTGACTAATACTGTTCTTTTAGGATTTCACTCATTTCCTGTTCATCGTCCGTATACGAATCTCCTCTCAATAATGGTCCAATTCTACAGGTAGTTCTTAGCTTGGATTTTGCATAGGAGTAGAAATATTTTGGGTTTCTTGCAATATCCTGTATGGCTCTTTGTTCCTTTTGTACTTCTTCTGTCAGGTATGACATCTTAAGTTTGTGCTCTAATTCCGTGATCTCTCGGTTAAGACTATCTCTCCTCTGTTGCAACATAACTGTGTTTTTCAACAATTCAGTAACCCGTTTTCTTCTCCTGTACCATCTCCTACGCTCTCTCTATATCTGATCTTCTTCGGGGTTTCCTCAATGGTACGTGCTTCATACATACCTTGTATGCTTCTGTATTCAGCTTCTCTAGGCACTGGTGGGGATTTAGGGTGCTCATGTCTGATTCCCATGATATGTCTGATAGCTCTTGGTTTATTTTTCCCAGTCAATTCTATGGTTACAGAAATGAATTAGTTAAGTTTCAGATATTATATCCGATATTATAAAAACAAAAATTATTTTAAAAGGTGTCATTAAGATTTCGTGAGTCCATGATAGCGGCTTTGAGGGGACTTGAGCTAGAGTTCGTCACAACCACTCTTGCGGGAGATGTATCTGTAAAAACTTTCGTTTGTGGTCACAGTGGTGGCCCATATTAACCTCCCTATGGCGCATCTAGTTGGATGAATCTTGTAGCAGCCAGCTGGCCAGTGACTTACACACTGGCCTGGAGTTGTAGTAGTAGTAGTAAAAATATTAATAGTAATATTAATATTAGTAATATAAGTAGTAGTAAGACTAGTAGTAGTAATAGTAATAGTGATAATAGTAGTAGTAACAGTAATGATAGTAGAAGAAGTAGTAACAGAAGCAGTCGTAGTGGTGTTAGTAGCAGTAGTATTAATATTAGTAGTAGTAAAAGTAGTAGTAATAGCAACAGTAATAGTAGCAGCAGTAGTAGTAGCAGTAGCAGTAGAAGAGTAGTAGTAGCAGCAGCAAAAGTATGAAATAGTAGAAGTAGACGTAGTAGTAATAGTAGTAGTAGTAAGAGTAGTAGTAGCAGAAGTAGCAGTAGAAGTAAGAGTAATAGTTGTAGTCGAAATAAGAGTAGCAGTAGTAGATGTAGAATTAGTAGTAGAAGTAGTCGTAGTAGTAGTAGTAATAGTGATAATGGTAATATTAATAGTAGTAGCAGCAGCAATAGTAGATGTAGAAATACCAGTAGTAGTCGTAGCAGTGGTAATATTAACAGTAGAAATAGTAATAGTGGTAATATTAATAACAGTAGTAGTGGATGTAACTTTTGGTTGTTACAAGATAACAAGGGTCATTGTTTTGAGGATAACTCTTGCTAATACTTTAGAGAAAACTTAACTGTCTTTATCCTGTTTAAAATGGCGATTAAGAATGTTTCAAGGCATTTTGAGTTTTTTTCTACATGTCCTCTGTATTCCTTTTTTTGTCTGTAGCGGCTCGACTAAACTCGTGGAGAGCGAAACGTTGCTACAGTAAACTGTCACATTAGTTAGACTTGTGTTGTTTTACCTAACATATTATCGGTAATTCTACCAATATTACACGATTCTCTCTTCCTTGAATTTCGGTATTTCATGTGAAAACCGAGGAAAATGGGCCTAACATGGCTACATAAAAAAGAAGGACTTAGAAGTCTAGAACTAGAATTTAGTCGACCTGAAATTTAATTTTAAGAAAAAAAAAGTCGATTTTTTAGCACTTCACTGGCGGTGTTTGTCGGGTAAGGTGCAGCAGTTGAAGTCACACCATAGGCGGGCGGGACCTACTCATGGAGGTAGCAAGCAGATTGAAGGAGGTATCCTGTGTATCCGTAAAGTATCATTGCATATATGCTAACAAAATGAGGAAATTAAGGCGATATTACAAATAAATTAATGTAGTTAGGAATGATATTAAATTAATAAATCCACATCATAACTGAGAAAATACAAAACAGAAATTAGGTCAAAACAGCAAAAAATATGCATATTGATAGAGAGAAAAAAAAAAAAGTAGAGACTCTGCCCTGAGTTGAACTTAAGTTTAGTGCAACAGAGTCAGCTTGGCTGACAGCAGAGTCGGCCTGGACAGAGTGCCAGGCTACAGCAGAGTCGGCCAGGCTGACAGCAGAGTCGGCCAGGCTGACAGCAGAGTCGGCCAGGCTGACAGCAGAGTCGGCCAGGCTGACAGCAGAGTCGGCCAGGCTGACAGCAAAGTCAGTCAGGCTGACAGCAGAGTCAGCCAGTCTGACAGCAGAGTCAGCCAGTCTGACAGCAGAGTCAGCCAGTCTGACAGCAGAGTCAGCCAGTCTGACAGCAGAGTCAGCCAGGCTGACAGCAGAGTCAGCCAGTCTGACAGCAGAGTCAGCCTGGCTGACAGCAGAGTCTGCCAGTCTGACAGCAGAGTCAGCCTGGCTGACAGCAGAGTCTGCCAGTCTGACAGCAGAGTCTGCCAGTCTGACAGCAGAGTCTGCCAGTCTGACAGCAGAGTCTGCCAGTCTGACAGCAGAGTCTGCCAGTCTGACAGCAGAGTTTGCCAGTCTGACAGCAGGGTCAACCAAGCAGACAGCAGAGTCTGCCAGTCTAACAGCAAAGTCAGCCAGACTGACAGCTGTACCTCAAAGCTGTGCTCCCTCTTTATTGTGTATTATTATTATGTAAGTCCATATACCCATGTAGGACTACAGGTGATGGTGTAATGTGACCTTCAAGTAAGATGCCAGGAGAGCGACTCTCACTATCAAGTACTACTCTGTTTTAGTCAGATAAATAATTTGTTATATTTTTTCAATGATTTGTCATAGAAGTTCGTCGTAATCTACATTATTTCATTCTGCAATAAAAATGTATTGTCAGTGTCGGAAAGAGAGAGCGGCCATTTTTACCAAAGTACTGGAGAGAACAGGAAGAGCAGGAGATAAAGTGGACACTAGATACATCAGTGATAGGAGGATATTAAGCTAGGAAATATAGAGAAGCCAAAGAACGTTTAGTATGCGAGTTGGCAGAGAGAACGAATATCTGTGAAGGCACTGTGTCCTAACTGACCTTTATAATTTTCTCTGTTTTTCTTGTCATTAGTCCAACGCTGGTGGACATTACAGGAGTAAAAATTTATTGTCAAGCTCAAGGAAAGTAAACTGTATGCTGAAGGTAAGTAGTTCTGAACAAGATTAACTTAGTCTT